>CM060883.1:100132500-100292500 GCA_030762935.1 Hymenopus coronatus | reverse complement strand
CTCTACACGTCCACAGAAGTATAATGAATAAGATTGCTCTAGGTTTTACTTTCAAATTATTTAAGTATATATTTGCAATTTTCAAACATAAAAATTGAAAAAAAAAAAAAAAAAAAAAAAAAAAGTCATAGCTTTAAGAAATATTGGAGCCTAAACCAAAGGCGACACAGACAGAGCCTGGGCTATTTTAAAAAGTGGATACGTATATTGTGTTCCTACCTTTAAAACAATACACAAAAATGTTCATTTTTTGTCACAAGGAACTGTTTTAGCGACATAACATAAACAAATTTGACCATAACCTACAGCCGTTAGAGCAACATTGTTGAATTTGCACTGTAAGTTATTTGCATTATATTACATGAGGGGTATACATTTCAAAAAGCTATTAGTTTGGAAATTGAAAGTTTCAAGTCCCTAACAAGGACCGACTTGCGGCAAATTACTACGTGCTTGCAACTGTCATTTACTGCCATCGTTCGTGACTGAGACTCACCTATTTGCCAGTAGATTTCCCGTTCAATGTTGAGGATGTGGAAGAAGATCTCGATACGCGCCAGTTTGGCAGCTAGCGTGAGCGGAGTGAGCCCTTGGACATTCCTAACTGCCAGAGACGCGCCCACCTCGTACGCCATGTCGAAAGTTGCCTGAGAATCATCAACATCTTCTTGTATTAGTGTGTAGAGAAGGCATCGTATTGCATCTAACGACATTTCACTGCAAATAGATGTTTTAGGGTCCCCTGTACCCGAATAAAGAATTTTTACTTTCTCTACGCGTTATATCTACTAGTGCATAGAGAAGACATTGTATTGCATCTAACGACATTTCACTGCAAATAGATGTTTTAGGGTCCCCTGTATAAAAAAAAAAAAAAAAACATTTTCAGAAAAACGTCCGTGTGTGTATGTGTGTGTCCGTGTGTCTGTAAAATATCAAACTTGGTATTTAACTTGAGTATCTTCCAGGGATGCGACACGAAGATTTTGAGAAAAATCCCCCCACCCCCAACTACCCATCACATGGAACTTTTTTCGAAAATATTGATTTTTTCAAAAATGGCTCCAACCATTTTGATTAAAATATCCTATATTAAAGATATTTACCTGACAAATAAAATGTATATCTTGAATTTTCCGGGAATAGCCTCTGAAGACTACTTTATTCTGGATGAATTTTGCAAAATTTTGCATAACTGCTAAACCATACAAACAATGTAGAGCACGTTAAAGCACACAATTTATGTTATATACATTTTTCTTGTGGAGTTGATCGTTTTTGAGTTATTCCTTGTTTTTAAAATACTTATACTTTTCTCACACAGGAGTTTGTCAATTCCTGTCCATACAAACAAAGGAACTTCAGTCACATAGCAACCAGCTTTTGACTGTCACTTTAACCTATGTTACTCACTTATTTCGCTTCTGCATACAAGGAAACAAGCAATAAGACTATTTCTGCTATTTTTTCTCGATTAGCATGAAATAAATATAAGCATAAGCTTTTTAACACTATTTTGCTGCAGAGATATACAGAAAGTCATGTGAATGGAACACATCAGATTTTTAGAAAAAGGTCCGTGTGAGGTATGTGTGTGTATGTGACTGTGTGTCTGTGAACACGATAGTTCAAAAACAAAAATTCGATAAAATCTACGCACTGTTTAAAGGAATTTAAAAAAAATATTTAAACGACATATAAAATATATATGTTGAATTTTGTGGCAATAGCCTCTGGAGAACTCTATATTCTGGATGAATTTTGCTGGATTTTGTCAAACTATTAAACCGTAAGAGATAGACAATAACTTACTGAACTCTGTAAATCAACAATTTATGCCATGAACAGCTTTTTCGTGTAGTTGACCATTTTTGAGAGATTTTTTGTTATTGATTTTAGATTTAAAATACCTAAACTTTTAACATTTATCAATTCCTGACAATTAGAGAAACGGATTAAACCATATAATAGCAACCGCCTATTAAAAGGTTTGACTATCGCTTAGGCTAGTGTATTCCACTTACATGAAATATTTCTGCTAATGTTTATCTCGATTAGCATGAAGTGGATAGAAGAATAAGCTTATTAACAATATTTTGTTACAAAGATATAGAAAAAGTCATGTGAATGGAGCACATCAAATTTTTACTTCCTCTATACGAACTATGTAGAGAAGGTATTGTAATACACCCAAAAATTCGATACCGAGATTTCATCGGAAATATATGTTTTGAGACCCCCTGAATTAAAAAAAACATTTTTAGAATAATGTCCGTGTGTGTGTATGTGTATTTGTGTGTGTCTGTGCAGCACAGCTCAGAAATGACCGTTAAAAACCAAACTTGGTATTTAAGTTTGGTAGCTTCCAAGGATGCAACACGAAAATTTTCAAGAAAATCACCTTAGCCCTAACTCCACTTTAAATGGAAAAATTTAGAAAAAAATTATTTTCTTAAAAATGGCTCTAACGATTTTGTTTAAAATTTTATATACTTAAGATATTTACTTGCCAAATAAGATGTATATCTTGAATTTTCTGGTAAACGCCTAAAGACTACTTTATTCTGGATGCATTTTAGGCAATTTTGCATAACTGATAAACCGTAAGAGATGGATAAAAATTTACCACACAAAAAATGTAGAGCACGTTAAAACACACAATTTATGTTATATACTTTTTTTTCTTGGAGTTGATCGATTTTAGATATTCCTTGTTTTTGGTTTCAGCTTTGAAAAACTTCAACTTTTCTCATACAGGAATTTGTCAACTCCTGTCCATACAAACAAAGGAACTTCAGTCACATAGCAACCAGCTATTGACTATCACTTTAACCTATGGTACCCTCTTATTTCCCTTCTACTTACAAGGAAGCAAACAATAAGACTATTTCCGCTGATTTATTCTCGGTATAGCATGAACAAAATAGAAGCATAAGGTTTTTAATAATAATCTGTTGCAGAGAGTAGAGAAAGTCATGTGAATGGAACACATCAGATTGTTATATGTAGTGGTTAGTGTCTCATAACACATGTGTTAGATTCACTTCAAAAATATATTTCAATAAGCATCCAGTAAATTAAAACCAAATAACAATAATTCTGTTTTCACAATTAGTTTTAAGTGAATCTACACTTAGTTTATGTTGTGAAGCTGTTTTAACTCTAATGTAGTAGTAATAATAATAATAATAGTAGTAATAATAATAATAATAATAATAATGTATACTTTCAGGTGAGCAAGCGCATATTTCTGTATGGAAACACGGGGGAGGTGCTCTTTGTAGCAGAGGGTCATCCAGAAAGTGACAGACGATTTGGCAAAACTAAATGATAACGAAAGTTATCCACACATAACTTGTATAGGCAGAGTCAGACTGAAAAATTCAATGCCATAGCTGGGATTTGAACCACAAATCTCCCGGTCTCTAGCCGTTTGCTCTACCACTGAGCTACCATGGCAACATGCCGGCTAAGCATTGCATTTCTCAACTGACTCGCGTGTTTCCCGCTAAAATTCAAGGTGATCTCAAATTATTTCGAGATAACAACCCGAATGGCGATATACAATCTGAGTCTACCTATCCAACTCCTGTCCTACACACGCCTTGTGTGAAAAAACAAACAAACCAACATAAAACTTTATTTACAAACTTACACTACCTTACTCTGTTTCTCAACGTAGTCTCTATTCTGTCAAGGTATTTATTGTCACGTGGTACCAGTTTTTGGATGACAATGAACTTATTTGGTTAAGAATTCCCAACATTTTCAACCAATCAAATTGTATAGGCAAATAACACAAGTGTATAGTATTAATGCAATGAACGAGTCTTCAGTGAGGAAATGGCGCAACATTTACGAGTAATCAAGAAAGAATCATGAGTAGATATGGACCAGAGTGGAAGTTTATTAATGATTATGCATCAGTTGAAAGCAAATATTGATAAAAGAATTCAGAAAAACCGGTGTTTCACTTTGGACACCATACGGGACTTTTTGGATGGAAAAGATTTCCCAACCTCAAAGACATCAAAGGGACAGTGAGTTGTTGTGTCGGTGTTTAGTGGTTGAAAAACCGGTACTACGTGACAATTCGTTGTTATTTAGTTATGCCAAATCGTTCGTTTCTTTCTAGATCGTTCTCTATTATTCCAGAACAATTTACATCACCGTGAAGAACCGGGAAATTCCCTTTAAAATGACATAATGATCTTAAAGTTAGAAGTAAGATAGAACGCCGAATTCCGTGACGTCTGTGAAGGTCGTTATCGATTTTTAGGGTTGTATGAGCAGCTTCATCGCTCATATTTAATACTCTTTGCTCTTCGCAAGATAATGTAACATAGCAACAATCGGGAATGCAGAGGCATGTTAATAGTTGTCAGCATATTCTAAAGTTGAGAGTCAGATGTTACAAAACAGGTTGATAGTCGGCCTCATATACCCAAGGTCGTGCGTTCAAACCCACTCGAGGATCATGGATTTTTACTTTCTCAATACGCACTATGTACATAATGTATAGAGAAGGTATTGCACTGCACCCAAAAATTCGATACCGAGATTTCACCGGAAATATATGTTTTAGGGTCCCCAATATAAAAAAAAAAAAAAAGCATTTTCACAAAAGGTCCTGTCCGTGTGTCAGTGAACACGATAACTCAAAAACGAAAAGTCGGTAAAATACCAAACTTGGTATTTAAGTTTAGTATCTTCCAGGGATGCGACATGAAGATTTTGAGAAAAATCCCGCTACCCCCAACTACCCTTCAAATGGAACCTTTTTCGAAAATTTTGATTTTCTCAAAAATGGCTCTAACGATTTTGATTAAAATTTCGTATATTAAAGATATTTAGCTGAAAAATAAAATGTTTATCTTGAATTTTCTGGGAATAGCCTCTGAAGAGTAGTTTATTCCGGATGAATTTTACTGAATTTTGAATAACTGCTAAACCGTAAGAGATGGATAAAAACTTACTACACCAAAAATGTAGACCACATTAAAACACACAATTTATGTTATGTACATTTTTTTCATAAGTTCGTTGTTTTTGAGACATTCTTTATTTTTGGTTTCTGCTATGAAAAACGTATACTTTTCTGATGCAGGAACTTGTCAACTTCTATCCATATAAACAAAGGAACTTCATTGACATAGCAACCAGCTTTTGATTATCTTTTTAAAATATGGTAATCCCTTATTTCGCTCCTACTTACAAGGAAGCAAGCAGTAAGACTATTTCTGCTCATTTTTTCTGATTAGCATAAAGTATAAGCTTTTTAAGAATAATTTGTTGCAGGGATATAGAGAAAGTCGTGTGAATGGTACACATCAGATTTTTTCCTTAGCATGGCTTCCTTCGGAAGGGAAGTAAAGTCGTGTGTCCAGTGTCGTATATTTACGGCACGTAAGAGGACCTCAAGCGTGATAGAGAGGCCTCTGAGCAAAATTATGCAGTCTTTCTCGCCCAGTATAGAGTGGGACGCTGAGAACCAGAGCCTTTAATGCGCGTACAAAATAAAACGCCATACTTCATACCCCAATAATTTACATCAATGAGTTTCCAAAAATCTAAATAATCTTTTACTAGAAATGAAATCCTTACTCTGCTGAACCTAAATCTACATTTTAATTTACATCTTGTATACAAAACCCAAAATCCGATAAAACATAAGCAGCCAACGCTGGAAACGACAATATCCACAAGACCATAAACAGTGAAATACGAAGAGAAAACGACGATAGCAAGAATGTGTCCGACTGATGGGAGCCAATGTGTGGTGGCATATCACAATAGACTGCTTCATAGTGGAGCAGTCACATGACTTTCTCTAACTCTCCTACAAACAGACTTCTTACAAAAGATTATTCTTCTTTCTACACAATGATAATCGAGACATACATTTTACAGAATTTTCTTGTTACTTAGTTCCTTACAAGTAGAAGGTAACTAAAGGAATGTGCTATGCTAAAGTGATAGTCAAATGTTTTAAAAGGTGTTGTTATGCGCTTGTCATTGAAATTGTCTTTTTTTTTTTTGGCCAGGAGTAGAACAAAAGAAAAACGAACACTTCCTGTCTGAGAAAAGTCCTACAAGTATTTTAAAATTGCAATCAATAACAAGGAATATCTTGGAAACGGTCAACTCTACAACAAACATGTATATGACATAAATTGTGTAATTTAACGAGGTCTATATTTTTTGTGTAGTAAGTTTTTATTTCATATCTTACGGTTTAACCGTTGTACAAAACTCAGCAAAAATCAACCAGAATAAAGTGCTCTTCAGAGACTATTCCCAGAATATTCAAAATATACATTTCTTTTGCGTTGTGAATAACATTAATATACGATATTTTAATCAAAATCTTTAGAGCCATTTTTGAGAAAAACAAATTTTTAATAAATGTTTCCATGTAAAGGGTAGTTAGGGATGGAGCGATTTTCTTGAAAATCTTTTTGTCGCATCCTTGCACTTAAAGTTGCCGAAGCAACGAGGGCGAGCAACCTTCTTGCACATCAGCGAAAACAGAGAGAGAGAATCGCGCTCTCGTAGCTTCCGGTCCACGATGATGCACTATACCCCCGCCGCTGAATCCTTGCACTTGAAGTTGCCGAAGCAACGAGGGCGAGCAACCTTCTTGCACATCAGCGAAAACAGAGAGAGAGAATCGCGCTCTCGTAGCTTCCGGTCCACGATGATGCACTATACCCCCGCCGCTGAATCCTTGCACTTGAAGTTGCCGAAGCAACGAGGGCGAGCAACCTTCTTGCACATCAGCGAAAACAGAGAGAGAGAATCGCGCTCTCGTAGCTTCCGGTCCACGATGATGCACTATACCCACGCCGCTGAATCCTTGCGCTTGACAGTTGGGAGTTAAATTGGTACACCCACAAATAACGCTTTACCCGTTTGATCGGATATCTGGGTGAGGATGATGATGCTTCCGAGAATGATGACGACGTACACTTTGATGGAATTAAGTCATTAAAATTCTAAACTGGTGAAAATCACTTTGTTATACCTTTCTCTTATTGTAACGACTTATTTTGCATTAATTTGTTTTATATTGCCGTAAACCCGTAACTTATGCTACATGCGTTATAGTATCAATAATAACTAATTAGGTTCATTATTCATCGGCATCATTTATTATTTACATGTTTATAATCATCTTTACATGTGGTAGAGACATTTGCGATCAGCTGTTGTTGTTTACTAGTATCTCTGGCAACGCCGCAAAGGCAGCATAGCCAACCTTACGCGAAACCACCAGAGCTGTCAAATGCAAGGATTCAGCGGCGGGGATGTTAACTGCTTCCCAGTGCCTTTACACCTATCAGTGTTCATCAAGAGCTAGTTTTCTTCTTCTTATTTAACATTAAAGACTAGATCCACTGAAGGGAAAATCAAAACACTAAGGTAAACGTAACTCCACGGTCCACAAGGGACCTTGGCCTACCGCACGGCCGCTGCATTTCCCATCTCGACCTGAGGGTGTCATGAATGGGGTGCAGGGTGAGACGTGATCAGCGCTCCCCGGCCAGTTGGTGCGGTCATTCGAACTCGAGCTACTTCTCAATCAAGTAGCTCCTCAGCCGACCCCCCCTCCCCAGGGACCTCATGACGCTGAGTGCTCACCGGTAAAGCACTAAGGTACCGTAACAAAAACCAGGCATGAGAGTACGCATTGTATTTTCTTCCTCTTCCTCTTATTATAATTATTATTATTATTGTTATTATAATTATTATTATTATCATCATTATCATTATTATTGTTACTATTATTATTATTATTATTATTATTATATGCTTAGAATATTCAGTTGCATCGTGAACAGTAAAACAAACTTTACTTTCAAGGAATTTATAAGAGGTGAATACCGGTTTGACGACAAGAGCACTATGGTATGTTTATTTAGAAATTGCGTTTTATTTATGGTCCCATTCTATATTGGGTGTGAAAGACCGCTTAATTTTGCTCAGAGACCGCTCTATCAGAATTGAGGATCTTTTACGTGCCGTAAATCTACGACACGGGGCCAACGACTTTACTTCCTTTCCGAAGGAAGGCATGCTAAGGATTTTTACGCCGGTTTTGATCCCGCGACCTTGGTGTATGAAGTTAGCATGGTAAACAGTAACCCTCGATAGATATTTAGAGTAAATGCTCAACATGTATACCATAGACTATGTAAGCATAATGTCTTTTTACTCAGTTTTGCCCTACTCTGCTAGAGCTTCTGCGTTCTGCCGAATCTCTAGGGCTGCTTTAAACCGGCGTGTGAGAATCTCCTCGACAGACAAACTTATGGCACACCTTGCTTTTCAAATAATCTTAGAAGTAAAAGTCTGATGTAATACATTCACACAACGTTCTCTAAATTTCTACAAACTTGTTACATATGAATCTTCTTCTTTATACACCATGCTAACCAAGATACGCTTTAGCAGAATATACTTTTACTTAGATCCTTATTCCTTATTCCTGTTATTGGTTGCAGCTTTAAAATACTTTTAAATTTCTCATATGCGAATTTGTCAACTCTTGGCAGTGCAAACAGAAGAACTTCAATGACATAGAAACTAGCCTTTATAAGATTTAACTATCAATCAATCCCCTTCTAGTTACAAGAAGTAATAAAACCAAGTCGATAGCATAAAGTAAAGAGAAGAATAAGCATTTTGTTACACAGATGTAGAGAAAGTAATGTGAATGGAACCAAATGGATATTTTCTTTATTTTTAACTTGGGGAGATGAGGTACAAAAACTCTTTACCTTTTAGTGGAAACACCATGGCTAAGCTGATAAAAATATAATTTGTTGTATTCTTTCTAAAAAGAATAATAACATAGTTTTGTTCACATAGATTTGGACAACATCCATTTGTAACAATATGAGTATAAAATGAGTTGCTTAGAAACAATGACGTAATAAATAAAATCTGACGTGTTACACTCACATGACTTTCTCTAGCTACTCTACAAACAAACTTCTTACAAAAGATAATTCCTCTTTCAACACCTTACTAATCGAAATAACATTAGCAGCATTTTATTAGTTCCTTACAAGTAGAATGGAACTAAAGGAATGCACTATGCTAAAGTGATAGTCAAATGTTTTAAAAGCTCTCCTTATGCGAATGTCATTGAAAATCGGTTCGCCAGGAGTAGAACAAAAGAAAAACGTCTGGAAAAACTATAAGTACTTCATAATTGAAACTAATAACAAGGAATGCCTCTAAAACGGTAAGCTCCACGAAAAAAATGTATATGACATAACTTGTGTATTTCAAAAAGGTCTAATTTTTGGTATTGTAAGTATTTATCTATCTCTTACGGTTTACTAGTTAAACCAGATTAAGCAAAATTCATCCAGAATAAACAGCTCTTCCAGAAATTTCAAGATATACATTTTATTTGTGATATAAATAGCTTTAACATGTGGGATTTTAATCAAAATCATTAGAGCTATTTTTAAGAAAAACAAAATGTTCGGAAATTGTTACATGTAAAGGGTACCTAGACGGCCCGGGTTCGATCCCAACCGACCGCATGTGAGATTTGTATTGGACAAAGCGGTGCCGGGGCAGACTTTCTCCCGCCATCGCATTCCACCGCTGCTCCATCTTCATTCATGTATCATCAGTGTCATCGCCTGCGGTGTCACAAGTAGTTAAAGCGGGCGTTAATGTAAAGGGTAATTGGGGTGGGGGGATTTTCTTGAAAATCTTCATATCGCATCTTCGGAAGAGACCAAACTTACATACCAAGTTTGGTATTTAACCGTCTTTTCGTTTTTGAACTTTGCTGTCCATAGACACACACACACATACACACAGACAGACACACACACATACACGGCCTTCTTTTAAAATTGCTTTTTTAGGACTCAGGGGACCCTGAAACATATATTTCTGGTGAAATCTCGGTATCGAATTTTTGGGTGCATACAATACCTTCTCTATTTCTATGTACATTGTACACATGGGGCTAAAGAAAGCAAAAATGTACTAATTTGTAGTTATTTTTAGCATTGATAGAAAGTATGTTACAATAATTAATATCCATTGCCATATACAATTATTTCTAACAAAGAAGTTTACTAACATAGCACCTTCATTACCTACGGATACGAGTTCTCTAGCTCGTGTTTCCCCAAGCTCTTAGGAGTGTCGGCAAACCTCAGCATTTATTTCGAGGGTCATCCAGAAAGTAACGAACTTTTACCATAACTAAATAATGACAAAAGTTATGGACACAAAACTTTATTTACAAACTTGCAGTACCTTACTCTATTTCTCAACGTAATCGCTATTACTATCAAGGTGTTTATTGTCACGTGCTATCGGTTTTGCGAATAAAGTTATGTGTTGATATCTTTCGTTATTGTTTAGTTATGTCAAATCATTTGTTACTTTTTGGATGGCCTTGGTATTTTCCTTTCAGGTAAGCAACATCAACTTTGTGTGTAGGGAATATTTTAATAATGACATGAATCTCACCAGTTTCTCATATATAACGAGCATGTGCAAGACAGTGTTGCCATTTGTATCCTGGTTGTTGGGATCTGCCCCTCTGGCGAGCATCAGTCTGTAGCACTCTTCCTGACCCAGGCACGCGGCGAATGAGAGCGGGTATTCTCCCCAGTACACGTATCTGTAACATACAATGTAACGCTCAAGTTAGCGATCAGCCATCAAGTATCAGAACCGGCTGCGTAGTGTTTTGCTTGCCATCTGCCGCTATCATAGAAACCGTGCAACATTTTTAAATCCTTTACTGACCACTATTATTAAAGGAAATGCTGAAACAGGCCACATACATTTTGGCACCTGTTTAGGAAACTATCCATCACTCGGCGTTGTTTTAATTCTTCCAGATTTGTCTTGTACACCTTATACTTACCCCAGAGATAGAAATTTATACTAATTATTCTGTCCTGGAACACACTTTCAATTGTTCTCATGGAAAGATTGGCTGAATCAACTGCTGTAGAGTCTTGTTGAAAAAAGGCAAACCATGCTCTCTATCTGTTAATTCTCTGAAAAAAAAAAAAAAAAAAAAAAAAACGTTTTATTCACGAGTGTACAAGCGTCAACTGTTGACTAGAAAACAGTTGGGTGTATGACTCTTTCTCCGCTAATGGCACACTATACACCATTTTTCTTTTTCGTCAAGGAGGGGTATTTGATGAAAAATATTAGGTCTCACAGCTCCAGTAACTATTATTTTGTGTACACACATATGCATATTGTCCGTGAAAAATATTAAATGTGAGCCAATTTTGCCATGTGTGCACTATTGATAGTCATACGAATCAAAAATAAATACGCGCTGTGCAGTAGAAAACAAATGCTGAGTCATAATACACTTTCTGACTAAGTACAGGACAAAACAATAAAATAAACACAACACCTCGATATCACCGTCAGCTCAATACTGCACTTTCAGAGCAGAGAAAAACAAGTCAGCACCGCGATCTTGTGTGCATCAGCTGTGTGTTATCATTGTTCCGAGCGCGCAGCGGTTCAGATGTTTTTGGGTCGCGCGGTAGAAAGGAATGTAAATATAGCCGAGTGCACGGAACCTTGCCGATATAATACGCAGTGGTTTATGCTGGTAGCATATCCTATACTCTTACGTGATTCCAGCATTCGAATTAATACTTGTCGTTCCCCCTCATTCTCTTTGACCTTGGACTGAAAACAAGCTGTTTTAATATTTGAGCCCAAAAGGTCTTTCCATAAATCCAAGACTCCGTTGAGAAACATGCGTTCCAGGCATTGCAGTACATATTTTCGGACTCTTCCCTTTTGCCGCTCACCTATATTTGACCTTTATTCATAGCCTACATAAAGAAGCCATAGCCAGACTTGGCTCTATGTAAATACCATGTTTATTTCTAAAGGGTTCCAAACTATATTTTGAAATGTGGTAGGAAGTTTGATGAATGTCACTTACCCCTCGTAGTTAGTGTCTGGACTAAGATTGACCCATTCATGATCGAGGGAATCCGTTCTTGAAGCCTTTTGATCTTCAGGGCACATGAAATTTCCTACACAACGTTCATGAAAATCTGCGCCGGAATCGAGCAGGAACTTGACCATGGCCGGATCTTCGTTCACTATGGCCAAGTGTAGAACACTTTCACCTGCAATAAAACACGGCACTGTCATCATCCGAGCAGGAACTTGACCATGGCCAAGTGTAGAACACTTTCATCTGCAATGAAACACAGCTCTATCATCAGTCCCAGGAACTTGACCATGGCCAAGTGTAGAACACATTCACCTGAAATAAAACACAACTCTATCATCAGTCCAGCAGGAACTTGACCATGGTCAAGTGTAGAACACTTTCACCTGCAATAAAACACAACTCTATCATTAGTCCAGCAGGTAATTGACCATGGTCAAGTGTAGAACACTTTCACCTGCAATAAAACACAACTCTATCATCAGTCCAGCAGGAACTTGACCATGGTCAGGTGTAGAAAACTTTCACCTGCAATAAAACACAGTTCTTTCATCATCGGAGCACCAAGCGTCTGAACGACGTCAGAGCTTTATTGCGGGAAAACCCCGGAGATTAATATAGCCTATATTACACTGACACACAAATGAGATCACATAGATATGATGACAATTTTACAGTGTAATATAGCATTTTTGATAACATCTATCTGTGACATACTTCTGTAATAAAAGTTATACCTAACATCACAACTTTCATCAGATTAGAAAATAAAACAGCCTACATTACAAATGTTCATTGACAACAGGCAAACTGCTCATTTCCTGTTATGAATCACATAAAATGCCGTACAATTCGAAATATAAATGTTATAAAAACTCAAGCAAAAGACTAAAAATATATAAAAGCACAGCAAAAGTCATTAGGGAAGTACATGAAGAATATACCAGAAACGATGTGAGCAAAACAATTAAACGTATTAGGAAACCAATATTTAGAACAACAAAATGAAAGTTAGTATGTCAACTATTAATTACTATTTTTGTTATTCATACTCATAAATGTAGTCACATTCTTTAAGAAATTGTCTTATTGAGGTTAAGTTTTAGGTTAGCTTATACGAAAATGTTGCTGATGAATGTAATAGAAACTTAAAGCAACTTTATGCATAAATATCCAACTAACATTCTAAACGAACAAAATAGGAACCATTATTACAGCTCATGATGTTAACTGTTGGATATATTTTTTAAATTTGTGATAAAAGCTGTGATAAAAGGTATGACGTAGATTAAGATATTCTATACCTTTAATGTGCTCATAATATGTGATCAATGGTTTTGTCATATTCTGTGTCACAGAAATGGGGTAGTGTAATACAGGCCTACCAGAGAAGTCGCAGTCGAGTGAGATTTGGTAAGACACCCTTTATCGAATACACCAAGGGCAGAAGTGGCAACCATACAACTTCAATAGTTAAAGAGTTAACAGAAACTGCTTTCCACATCTATATGCTATATAATACTAGCTGTTTGCAAAAATCTTCAGAGAGCATCAGTAAAGTATTTGGGTCAGATCTTCACCAATACTGGCAGTGTATCGGACAGATCGCCATTCTTGATGGAATCTTACTCGGATTCGGTAGAAACTGAATGTTTGTGTGAAACGTGTGCCACCCAGAAAGTGATAGACCATTTGATATAAATAAATAATAACGAAAGCTACCAACACAAAACTTAGTAAACAAAGTAACACTACCTTCTGTTTTTCAACGTAATCGTCATTGCCATCAAGGTATTTATTGTCACGTGGTACCAGTTTTTCACTGCAGACGTTATACTCTTCACCACTTAAGATTTGGGCCAAGATATCACTGCCACTTTGGGATCTTCATGGCTGCAAAATCTCTTCCGTCCAAAGTGAAACACCGGTTTTTCTGAATTCTTTTATCAACATTTATTTTCAGCTTCTCCATAACGATTGATGAACTTCCACTCTGGTCTTGTTCATCCTTGATTACTAAATCATGCGCCATTTTTTTCACTGAAGACTTGTTCATTGCATTATCACTTGCGCTTTCTACCTATAAAATGCGATTGGCCAAACATTCTGTTTGTTCGGAAAAACGAATAACACCCTTGGTGGCAGACAAGTATAACATCGGCATTGAAAAACTGATATCACACGACAGTAAATGTCTTGACAGAATGACGATTACGTTGAGAAATAGAGTACGGTACCGTAACTTTGTAAATACAGTTTGTGTTTTTGGACGACAATGGAAAACGTTTCTTGAACCTCCTGCAGACTCAGCTGATGAACAGTGAGCTTTTAGATGATGTCATATTGGCGCTGACAAAACATCATTGGCTGAATGGCGCTTCGGCTTTTCTCTATCTTGCCTATCCAAGCAATTGGAATGGCCGTAGTAGGCCTATTTCCCGAATCCCTCGTTTGCCGGAACTCACACACCCGTATATGTCTTTATTGAGGATCAACAGGCCAAGAAAAATTGCTCATAATCGGAGCTGGTCGTACTGTAATAGCAGATTTGCTTGGTGAGGACACAGATCCATGTCTCTAGTACTGCACACACATTTGGAGAATGTTTAATGGAAATCGAAGGATAAAGAACGACGGATCATGTTTCACATATGGTATACCTGGTGCTGCGCAGTTTTGTGCCTGTCTGCGCCCTCGACGCTCGTTATGGTCTGCCGCTATCACGGAAAGGCGCGGATGAAACCGTGCAACATTTTTAAAATTACTTTTAACGGCTTTAATTACCAATGTTATTAAAGCAGATGCTGAAACTGGCTACTGCCATTGTCCATATATTTTGGCACCTCTTTAGGAAACTATCCATCCCTCGCCGTAGTTCTAGTTGAGAAATTCTGGCAATTTCCTGGCGGATATTTTCCTTTAATTCTTCCAGGGTGTGTGGGTTTGTCTTGTATACTTTATGCTTTAAGTTACCCCAGAGATGGAAATTGCAGGAGGTTAGGTCGGGGACCAAGGGGACCACAAATCCATACTAACAATTCTGTTCTGAAACATACTTTGAATTGTTCTCAGCGAAAGATTGGTTGAATGAGCTGTTGTAAATTTTTGTTGAAAAAAGGAAAATTCACCCTCCCTCTCTGTTAATTCTCTAAAAGAAGAGGCAAAATGTTATTCACGTATGTATGGGCGTCAACTGTTGACTCGAAAAAAGAAAGACCTATAACCCTTTCTCCACTAATAGAACCCATATACCAAATTTTCGTCATGAAGAGGTATTTTATGAACAATATAAGGTTTCACAGAGCTCAAATATTGATTATTTTGTATACACACATATCCATGAAGGTGGCACCAAGCGCTGTCCGGTAAAATATTAAATGTGGGTCAATATCACCACTGTATACACTATTGAGAGTCCGCATGTTAACACATACGAATCTAAATACACGCTGTGCAATAGAAAACAAATGCTGAGCAATAATACAGTCTCTGACTAAGCACAGAACAAAATAATAAAGCACACTGGTAAAACCTCAACCACACGATATCACCGTCAGCTCAATACTGCACTTTCAGAGCAGAGAAAAACAAGTCAGCACCGTGACCTTCTGTGCAACTGTGTGTTATCATGTTTCCATGTGCGCAGCGGAAAAAACGCCAGGCAGAATTTCGGATGCTTTTGGGTCGCACTGTAACACTCCATTGTTTAATAACCTGATTATAAAATGCAAACAGATTGGGAGACATAAGGTTCAACAATAAATGCAGTATTATTAAGTAACAATCACATATTAGCTTTATTACGAAAATAAAATGGGAGTTTTGTTTTGACATAAAAATCGTGCTGATTCAGTTTATTGTATGCTCGCCATGAATTTTGATCGTGTTACCAACAATCTGCATTGTTTTTTGTAGCACTTTAATTTCATTCAATGAAAGTATTTTCATTGGTTCTTTTACGACTCATCACAACCTGTTTTCATGAACGCAGAGCCCCAAGTTGTAATTGAGTGGTATACTCTGAGGTCCCCTGTAACATGCAGCCCACATTGTTATAACACCATGCATGTTTACGACGTTTGGTTAAAAACTGGGAGACAATGCGGCAACGACCTGTATAATAACATTTGTAAAATTAAGAGCCTTTATAAAAAGTAGCTGACACACGCGACATTCCTCGCGATTTGTCGCTTTATTCTTATAATATTTAGCCTTATGTTGCACTTGCTCAATAGCTTATATATTTTTAGAGGTATTTAACAAGTAGATTCCTAGACCACAAAAGTCTCACTTGTAATTTTTCAGATCTGGTTGTTGTCATTAAGGTTCAATAAAACATGGGATTTATGTTCAAATAACTTTGCCAGCTTTGATATGCTATGTGAAAGACAACTGCTGAGCGACCAACATGCTGCTCACGTACGATGTTTTGGATCTGATTTACTGTATGTGTGCTCTTCAGGCGCGAGTTTCACTACCTGTATTACAGTTGCAATTGCACGACAGCAAAAAAATCCCCAAAACGCATTTTTGTACCTTTTTATGTACGAGGGTCATCTAGAAAGTAACAGACGATCTGACATATCTAAATAATAACGAAAGTTATCAACACAAAACTTTATTTACAAAGTTACACTACCTTACTCTATTTCTCAACGTAATCGTCATTGCTATCAAGGTATTTATTATCACGTGGTACCGGTTTTTCAATACGGATGTTACACTCTTCTATATGCAAAGATATGGGCCAAGATTTACCACTTTGAGGTTAGGAAATGTTTTCACCCAAAAAGTCATGTACAGTGTTCAAAGTGAAATGCCGGGTTTTCTTAATTCTTTTATCAACATTTGCTTTCAACTGCTCCATTACGATTAATGATGAACTTCCACTCCGGTCTTTATCGTACACACTGGTTCTTCCTTGATTACTCGTAAATTATCTGCTATTTCCCCAATTGAAGACTCGGTCATTGCATTATCACTATACACTTGCGTTATTTTGAGTCGCCCTCCGTGGTGTAATGGTTACCATGCTAACTTCATATACCCAAGGTCGCGGGTTCAAACCCTGCGGAGGACGATGGATTTTTTCGGGCTTAAAAATCCTTAGCATGGCTTCCTTCGGAAGGGAAGTAAAGCCGTGGGTTCCGTGTCGTAGATTTACGGCACGTGAAAGAACCTCAAGCCTGATTGAGAGGCCTCTGAGCAAAATTAAGCGGTCTTTCACGCCCAGTATAGAATGGGACGCTGAGAACCACAGCAGTTAAAGAACGTCCATAAATAAAACATCATTTCATTTTGATTTTGCGTTATTTTGAAGAAAATATATGAGTGACCTCAAAAGCAGGATAGAACAATATATTTGATCGCGACCACCTGTCTGTCAAAATAAGAAAGATACCTCTGACAGATATCTGGATAAACATTTTTCAGTGATGAAGCCAACGTCCTGTTTTCCTGTAAACAAATGACACGCTTAAGCATGAATGTGCTGATATTTGAAAAGTTTTGCGAAAAAAACAATAAAATCTCATTCATATTTCTTAAGATATTTCCATTTTCTTATCATTAAAATGCCTTTCTCGGAAAAGATATTCGCTTGTATAGTTTGTTCTTGTTCATTTGTGAATGTTACAGACAGAAAAATATATGAGTCACCTCAACACAGGCAGAAGCATGCTTATTGCGAACATCTGCCCCCCCCCCTGTGAAAATGATAAAGAAAAGTATTTTTATACCTCCCGGTTTTTTAAAGGGTTCTTGAAAACATGTTTTTTAAGTTAAAATTATTATTTATCATTCCGTAACAGTATTTTTGGCTTGCCACTACTATTCATTTTTTTTCTTTTTTTGAAAGGTTCTCTCCAGCTAAAACTTATTTTACGTTATTGGTAATTTTTATTGATGGTAATTAGAAATAATGGGTGATGTAGAGTTGGTGTGTAAAGTGCTTGTACTATCCCAAACATTCCGCGTTGCTTTTGTTGTGGGAGTGATGTTTCCGCCAATAAAATAAATTTAATGAAACTAGTTGGCATACTGAAAGAGCTGAAAATACTGCCTAAAACATTCAGTCAGATAACGGGAAGAGTTCTATATTAAATTCTTTAATAAGTTAATGCTCAAATACAACATTAACTATTACAGCACTTTCACCACTGTAAAGGCTGCTGCTGTTGAACGTCTGATAAGAACATTGAAGAATATGATGTATCGGGAATTCCTGACACAAGGAGCATACAAATGGCTGGTGCTCTTACCAAGGCTCATCTCAAAGTATAATAATACTTACCATTCCACTATCCGAAGGACACCAATATGTGTCAAGTATAACAATCCTCTACTGTCGGCGTATCGCTACAATCAAGTGAGTCGAGGAGGCAAGGATACTTCACCCTGGTGAATACGTAAGGATTTCTAAGTATAAACGGACAATTTGAAAAGGGTTCTACTACCAACTGAGGTTTTGAAATATTCCAGGTTTATATCGTGAAAAAAACGCTGCCTATCACATATATCGTAAAGGACAAAAGTGGGAATGAAGTTAAAGGAGGTTTTTATGGACATGAATAAGTGTCAACTAAATATCAAAATACATATTTAGTGGAGCAGGTACTGCGACGTCAATGGAATAGGATATTTGTAAAATGTTACGGATTTTCACATTCTGAATGGGCTAATTACAACGATTTGGTGTAAGGTATAACGTGCTCAAATAAGAATGCATAAATTGAGATCAGAGAATGTTCTTATTGACATATAATCATCTCTTCCCTCCTCCCGCTGCATCAATTGAAAACATTACAAGGTTACATTAATATACTCTACATCACGCATTTCGTCTTAAAGTATACAGTTTGCTGATCATATAGAAGAGAAACAGTACATATATGTATATATAGTCATCTCTTCCCCCCCCATTGCATCAACTGGAAACATTATAAGGTTTCATTAATATATTCTACTTCACTCATTTTGTCTTAAAGTATACAGTTTGCTGATTATATAGAAGAGAAACAGTACATATATGTATATATAGTCATCTCATCCCCCCCCCCCCAATGCATCAACCGGAAACATTATAAGGTTTCATTAATATATTCTACTTCACTCATTTTGTCATAAAGTATACAGTTTATTGAATACATAAAAGACAAGCAGTACAAAAATATATATTATATTCACTCAGGCTGTATAAACTCTTCAGTAAAAAATAATTTCATGCATTTGTTATTTTAACTAGTTATTTACAAAAGTAAATTAAGGAAGGATTATTAATCACCACCCACATCTTCATTCTGATTCCTTATGCTGTAATGAACCCATTCAAGGGTGGAATAGGATCCATCCAACCACTTTCTCTTATCATCTTTTCCATTCAAGATTAACTTATTTGTTTCTATTCTTGAACTTTTGTGTTTGAGACTAAGAAATTTGGTTTGTTTTGCATAAAAAGAGGTAGCTGTGTCTTTTAAATGGTTAAAATACTTGTCAAAGTCTCAGGACTGCATTCCAGTCCTGCTGATACCCTTAGCCTTCAAGGCAGTTTGACCATTATACTTATATCAGTATAGTTTCGATCTTAAGCCTACATACTCCAATTTGTTTTAAATTAACCGATCACCTTGCTATTAGCCTGTTGTATCTCATACGCGTTATCTATTTTGAAATTTTAAGTATCGAAAAGGTTGGGACTTGATTTAATGAATTCATAAATGTCTACTGGTTTAAAAAATAAATGAATCTGTGTCCATATACCATAGCGTTAGATTACTAAAATTTGGCTTCATAACGTTCTATAAGAAATCAGACCTCATGAATTTTGGTACATCCAGAATGACTTGACCAAAATAGATTGGTTTACTCATTAGCACTTCCTCTCTGGCCAGCTCTATGCCAATTAGATTCACATCAATTATGATTCTCTTCACAAATGGGTCTAGCTGTAAGTTTTCGGGCTTGATCCCATTTTGTTACAATTCAGAAATCATTGTATTTTCGGACATTATCTATGAATTTTCCATAGACAGAGTTGTTTAGCCTTTTTTCAAAGCTTTTGGTCAAATTTTGAGGTTTCTGGGGCTCTCTTCTTAGTGTTGAGATCAATGTAAGACTTTAGCCAGTTGGATTGATCATATGCCATCACACAATTAATCTGCATTAAAACCATTCCTAATTCAATGCGTTGCTGAAAGCTCTTGTAATGAATGACATATTTCTTTCTGTTTTCCAATGTTACTAGCAGCTTCCTATACCCACCATTAGGAGGTAACGCACTTAGTGGACAAAGAGGAAGATCGTTATGAGAATCATGAATGTGTTAAGGATATTCAAGATCAACTTCCAATACATATCCAGTCTTTGAATTAACTGGCACTGACATGAAATCTATGGCATCAAACTCTGACCTTTCCAACCATCCCAGGTTAGCACACGTCATTGTATTTGGACATATGCGATTACCGTACAAATTATTCTTGTCGATAAAACTCAGGTAGCTGACAGGCGCTTGCTGATTAAAGTTCTTCGTGTATCTGTGGTTGGCCTTAGACTAACGCTTCACTACCACTTCTAATTCCAGACTCGAAGAGCTCAATCATGTCTTTGTCTGATATTAATAGTAGTTTCATCTTTGTGGTTTTCAGCATGCAATCAAATACATATCCTAGTAATGTAAAATAGCATGCAGGATCAAGATTGTACATTTCTATTAAATGATCGCTAAACTTTTCAAAAATATCGGCAAGTAACAAGATATAGATAGGTCTTTAAGTAAAGATCACTGTACTCCCCAAGGTTACCGATATTAAAAGTTTGCCAAATCCTAACAGCATGACTGAACTGATCTTCTGTGATGTTATCGAATTTATGGTTAGGTGGAAGTTCCTTTTCATTCAACTTCTCTGCACAGTCCAAATATGAATATGGGAATATTCCCTTGCTTGTCATATGTTTGAAGTGATCTGGATTGGGATACTCTTTCTTTGTAATCTTAAAGTCATCGCCCGCAAGCATTTCAGCAAGGCAAGATAATTTATCGTCAAGGAAAGTGTAACTATTCAGGAACCTGAAGTAAGTGGTCCTATACTTTCTTTGTGAATGTCAAACATTTGTCAGAGGAATTTGCAATTCATGTTATATGCTCAGTCTTTGTTCAAGTGTCGGATGAGAAAGTGGCTATCATAGTTTGACATGCAGTGTAAAAAATTGGGTAATTTTCGTTTGAGATTACATTTATTATGCGCCGTCCCTAAATAGAATCCTGTAAGATGATTGTGATCACGAACAGGTCTGTCAGACACTTGAAAGCCTCTACGTCTGTGACAATAATTTGATTTGTTAAAATCATGCTCATTCTGGAGTCATATGCATGGGTTCAATTTTCGAGTGGATTTCAATGATTTGATCAGCAACTCTCGTTACTGGTGCGAAGAAGTCATTGATTGCGTTTGATCCCCTAAATAACATGAATTTCGACAATGTTGGATCATGATGACATACAAACTTTAATGATATTGATATTGCTTCATGTCGTTGAACTTCTCGCGTCCAGCTATGTGAGCTCGATGGCTCGCAAGATTGGACTTTGGCCAACACTTAACTCCGTATCTGCATATACCACAAAGGGTACTGGAGCGCTTTTTAATAAGCTTTGAATGGAATGATATCACCCTCTCAGGGCATTTTAAGTACTTGACACTTTTTGAAAATCAGTCTATGTGCACTCAAGATTTTTTCACTACCCCGCCGGGCCATGCATGCTCCGCAAGTATAGCTTTTCTTAGTAACTTGAGATCTTACAAGTCTAGATAGATTGAGATGAAACAATAATGTGCTTTTTCATTCTTTTCAATATAAAGTAGATTGATATAATACCCTTTTTTCGGATTTCTGGTATAGTGGAATGTCATGTAGATTATTTTCTAATTCAAAAACAGAAATAGACATCCCTGGGTTCTGGTTTCCAAAATGATTAATCACGTCTAGAGTCACAGGGAATTACATATTCAGATAATTGAATGTTTTGAAAAGTAAATCTTTGGGGTAGGAACCTGGTCGCTCAATAGAAAGCTTTGCAGGATATGTTGAAGCCAGAAAACACAATGCCAAACAATAATTATCGCGGCGTGTTATATTTATGACAGCTGACTTATTTCTGATTGTTTCAGGAAGTTCAATATATGCAGAGGCATGCAGCGGGTCATATAAGGAAATGCCAATCACCAAACCATAAATTGTGAACAATGCTATTGACGAGGCTTTACCATCCAACTGTGATATGTGCTCTAAAATTTCATTTGCAATTGTGTGGAATATGGATTCAAGATTGCTTGCCTTGAGAATAAGTTTTGCCTTTGAATTAAAGAAAACTGGAATGATTTCCTCCTTTTCTGGGGTTTGGATTTAGTATGATGTTTCCAGAAAACAACTAATGTTTAACCCAGACCTATGTCCTTGTAGATTATATCTAATTGCTTTCATTACTGGAAAATTACATTTCATTAAGAACCCTCGTGGTCCAAGTATCTGTAGTGCATTTTCTATTCGAGAGTTATAAATGCATCCCTTGAATGCACATTCTAAAGCCTACATTCTAAAGCAGCAGCATGGGGATACGGATTGTAACTAACGTTTACTTTTTAGGAAGAGGGTAATGCTTCTTCTCCTGCTTCGAGTTGGCGGATGCCTCAGCTTGGAGCTGACGAGCAGGATGGTGCAGGTTGCGGTGACGTCATCCGACAGGAATGATCCTACTTGATCGACTGAGTGCATGAAGTCTGCAGATTCCTAGATAGGTCCAATGGCCGACTTCTATAGAACGGGATGGTTGATCGAACAGTTTTTTTTTTTTTTTTTTTTTTTTTTTTTTTTTTTTTTTTTTTTTTTTTTTTTTTTAACTGGCAGATCCTTTGCATTCTCCTG
Source organism: Hymenopus coronatus (assembly GCA_030762935.1). Classification (NCBI taxonomy): domain Eukaryota; kingdom Metazoa; phylum Arthropoda; class Insecta; order Mantodea; family Hymenopodidae; genus Hymenopus; species Hymenopus coronatus. The sequence goes on along the minus strand of CM060883.1, from coordinate 100,269,597 downwards.
GTTTGCTGTAACAAATCCCCAGAACATATAAGTAACTAGTTTCGTTTACTTTTTCGTACAAAAAACCCTAGTCACAGTCAATGTGTGACATACCTGCCTTCCTTTCAGTTTTATTATAATAAACTCATTTCATAAACATCCTGTATCCAATATTGTTTTCTTACCTGTTATTAATGAAGCTTACTTCTGGCTGATGCCATGTGCAGCTTCTGTTTCTCTGCTTATTTCGCCTAAACACACAAATAACAGTCATATCATGATAAATGTGTTATATGAAAGTTATATTGCAGACATTTTTCTTAAATTCATCTTACCAAGTCTTTCTATTGGCAGTAGATTTGACAAATACTGAGAACTACATCCGCCCCCCCCCCGAATATTTGCATTCTGTAACATGCATTACGTATATATATATATATATATATATTGAAATGTAAATCAATATTCACATTATACTAGATAATGAGATTTTAAAAATGCAAGTCCACAGAATAGTTATATTTTGTAACATACAGTACGTGCACATATTTTTTAAAAATGCAAGTTAATATTCAAATTATGCTAGATATCGATATTTTAGAAAAGTTCTGCATCATACCTTCTTAGGTGCAAAAGACAATTTTCAAATCTTGTACTGGCCGGCTGGAATCAATCCATGATATAGCAAGTAAAAGATTCTGATATATCCTTCAAATGTGTCCAGTTCCTGAAGCGGCTTTGTGGGTAGGAACGCCTTCCGCTAACTGCTGCATAAGTCCTCCTAAAACAAGATGTCTGTGTATTAGAATTTCTTTGAGGATACTTATTATGATTTAAGGTTTTAGACATGCATTAGTCTTAAACTTGCTGTATGTTAAGGTGTCGCTACACTAAAACCTCAAGCATGTCAGCTGATTTACACTAGAAATATTTAGCAAGTATTGTAATTTATGTATGATCATATGTTCCTGTAAATTCTGGGAATAACAATTTCTGACAAATTTAAGAGCTGGTCACTATGTTTTTACTTTTTAAACAAAGCATATCTGAGTTACTGCAGTAAATTATTCTTAAAACTGTTTATAACTGTATAACTAGCGATAATAAAAAACAGAACTGTTGCATTCACAAAAGTTTATCTGTGCCGAATTCTTCAAGAAATTATTCTTAAACTGATTATTATATTTACATAATGCTAACCTAAAAACAATATGATGCATATATTCATATAAATTCAGGGAATAACAATTTTTTTTTAAAAAAATCAAAAGTTGGTGAAAATGTTTTTACATTGATTACCTTGTTTTCCTTCAGAATGTAACAATTAATCGAGACAATACGATAAAGGAATGCTGAATTTTTGAAAGCAGACTAGAGAGAATTGCAATGTCAATACATTAAAAGCACACGTATTTTGGAGGTTTTACACTAGAAATATTTAGCATTTAGTTTAGAAAGAAAACGAATTCTTCAACAACTTATTCTTAAACTGATTATTATATTTACATAATGCTAACCTAGAAACATAATGATGCATTATTCCTTAAAATTTAGGAAATAGCAATTTTTTTGAAAAAAATTAACATTTGGTCATTATGATTTTACTACGATGTTTCTTAATAACTAAATCGAGACTATACGAAAAAGGAATGATGATGATGATGATGATGATGATGATAATAATGGTGTTTAAGGGCGCTCAACTGCCGAGTTCATCAGCGCCCTTATGATCAAAACTTGGCAATAGGCAGTAAGAAAATACCATGGCAAGAAAAAAAAAAAAAGGTAAACACAAGTAAAAGAGCTAACAGAGTTGAAACACAAGTAACAGAACTGTCCAGCCTTCTAACCAGAGCTGGTTATAAAACTCCATCTAAAACCAACACATTAAAACCAAAAGCGTTTAAAAAACATCTATCACACTAAAACTTCAAGGTAAAAGAAACTTTTGCTAAAAATTTAAAAACCCTGTCCACTGCTCTTGGGTCATCTGCCAGGACCTCAGCAAGAGAGGCCGGCATGCCCATAGATGACCGAATGTGTGCCAGGTGACCACACTCCAGCAACACATGACAAACTGTCTGTGCCTCCCCACAGAGCGCACAGACAGGAGCAGGTTCACGTTTAAAAAGGTAACTGTGAGTAAAAATACAGTGGCCAATTCTTAGCCGAGCTATTACTACCTCCTCCCGGCGGAATAAACGAGAGGAGGTTACCCAGTTGACAGGGAGGTCCTTCAACTCTCGCAGCTTATTACCACGGAGAGCCGACCACTCCGCATGCCAAGTCGAAAAAACGGCTCTCTGTACAGCCACTCTAAAATCTTCTGCTGTTGAATCGTAACACTGGGCGCTGTGACTGCCGATTTCGCTGCCAAATCCGCCGTGTCATTCCCTGGCAAGCCAACGTTTCCAGGAATCCATGCGCACTCCACATTAAAACCAGAAGGGTGCAAAATGTGGAGAACGTCCTGGATGCGCTGCACCAAAGGATGGTAATTGTACAGCTCACGAATGCTCTGTAGGGCACTAAGGGAATCACTAAGAATAAGGCAGTCACATAATTTTCGACGTCGAATATACAGAAGGGCTTGATAAATAGCATATAGCTCGGCAGAATATATAGATGTGCAACTAGGCAAACCGTAAATAGAAGTTGCGGTGCCAGTTACAAAGGCACATCCAACACCGTCGGGGCTCTTACTACCATCGGTGTAAATACAAATACGGCCACTGTATTTGGATAACAAATTCTAAAAAAACAACGACGAATACTATCAAGAGGCGTAACAGATTTCCCGTAAAGCGTGTTCCCGAGATCGACATGGGAGGTAGCGCGTAACCAAGGGGGGTATACACTCTCTCCCTTGGATAACAGCCGAGGAATGTAAACATGGTAGAAGCTCACGGCGTAGAAGCTCACGGAAACGAAAACCTGCTGGCCTGGGGCTCAGAGAGCGGAGGCGGTATCGCTCATGCAGCTCAGGGGAGAAAACGCGTGATAAGTTGGATACCCAGGCATACACTTCAGCCCACAGCCATAATTAGCAAGCAGGACATCACGCCGACAACGCAGAGGAGGTTCTCCCGATTCGGCATAGAGGCTAACAACTGGGCTCGATGGAAAAGCTCCAACGGCCACACGGATGCCCTGGTTATGGACTGTGTCTAACCTTCTGAGCACTGAAGGTCGGGCTGAAGAATACACAATGCTGCCATAGTCCAACTTCGAACGAATCACAGCACGATAAAGACGGAGCAATGCCGTCCGATCCGCACCCCAAGATTTGCCACTTAGTATCCGTAAAAGATTTAGAGAACGGTCACATCGTGCTCTAAGCTGTGCTATTTGTGGTGCCCAACAAAGTTTCCGATCGAAGACCAAACCAAGGAAGCTCGCCTCATCTGCGAAAGGAAGTAAATCTGGCCCGAGTCGAAGAGACGGCGGCATTTGCCACTTACGGCGCCAGAAGTTAACGCAGACTGTCTTCTCAGCGGAGAAACGAAAACCGTGTTGCGAGCTCCAAGCATAGAGATTGTCAAACACCGCTGGAGACGGCGTTCCAAAAACGGTGTACGCTGAGAAGTACAGAAGATGGTAAAGTCGTCCACGAATAAACAGGAAGAGACACCTTGAGAAACACATAGTGATATGGAATTTATCGCAATAGCAAATAGAGTCACGCTGAGTACCGAGCCCTGCGGCACTCCGTTCTCTTGAATAAAATGGTTAGAAAAAACCAAGCCCACCCTCACTCGAAAAGCGCGGTCCCGCATAAACTCCTGAATGACCAACGGTAGGCGTCTACGTATGTTCCAGTTGTGGAGAGAACGCAATATTCCCGCCCGCCAACACGTGTCGTAGGCCTTCTCGAGGTCAAAAAATATCCCAACTGTGGGGCTGTTCTTAAGAAACCCGTCCATAATCTGAGTTGACAGAGAGACAAGGTGGTCAGTTGTTGAACGTTGTCGTCGAAAGCCACACTGGATGTTCGTCAGAAGATTGTGGGATTCCAGCCACCACACCAACCGTCCATTGATAATGCGTTCCATCACCTTGCACACGCAACTGGTGAGGGAAATAGGACGGTAACTGGAAGTAAGATGGCGGTCCTTTCCAGGTTAAAGAATGGGTATGATGGTGGCCTCCCGCCACTTGTCTGGAAAAATGCCATCAACCCAGACACGATTATAAACCTCGATTAGGAAAGCTTTGGCATCAGGAGAGAGATGTTGCAGCATTTGGACGTGGATACCATCTGGCCCTGGTGCTGAGTGTCGTGAAGAGGAGAGTGCATTGTCTAGCTCTGCCAGGGTGAAAAGGCGATTATAATCCTCAAGGTTGCCAGAAAGAAACGAGAATTCTTGAGATTCCACCTGATTCTTAACTGTAAGAAACTCAGGGGAATAATTGCCTAAGCTAGACACCTGAGCGAATGCACTGCCTAAAGTATTCGCCACGTCAAATGTATCAACAGCAGCTCCGGTAGGTGTTTTGAGACCGGCGATGGGCAGATGGTTCGGTTTCCCAGCCACACGTCTTAACTTATCCCATACGACAGAGGTAGGTGTATGTCGATTAAAGGAACCCACGAATTTATTCCACGACATCTTTTTTCTATCCTTAATAACCCGCCTATAATGTGCACGCATCCGTTTATAGTGTATCGGGTTATCCAGTGTAGAAATGCGCTGGAAAACCCGTAGAGCTCGTCTGCGAGCGCGAATAGCATCCCGACAGACATCGGTCCACCAAGGTACCTGAAATCGAAGGCTGTAGTCTGTCGAACGCGGTATGGATTGCTCAGCAGCAGAAAAAATGGTCCCTGTGAGATGTTTGACCAAGTGGTTCACAGAGTTGTGCTCTTCGTAGCTAAATTCAGCCAAGTGGGAGTACAGTTCCCAGTTGGCGTGGTCTAGGCGCCAACTAGGTAAACGGGTGGAACATACAACGGGTGTCAAGACACTAATACGACACGGAAAGTGGTCACTAGAATGCAAATCCGAGATGATATTCCAGCATAACGTGACTGCTAGCTGAGGGGAACAGATTGCAATGTCAATGTGTGAAAAGCTATGAAAGGCGTCAGAAAGAAAGGTGGGCTCTCCCGCGTTCAAGAGAGCAAGATCTTGACTATCCAAGAAGTCTTTAAGTAGCGTACCTCTCGCACAAGCCCGAGGAGAGCCCCAAAAAGGGTGATGGGCATTCACGTCGCCTACCAATAAAAAGGGTGGTGGCAACTGCAAAATTAGGTGTTCTAAGTTGCTGTGCTAGAGGTCCGCAGATGGAGGCAAATAGATACTGCAAATGGTGAATGAAGCGGAGGGTAGTTTAATGCTGACAGCAACGGCCTGGATTGCAGATTGTATGGTTACGGAGTTGGCAAAAATATCATCTCGAATAAGCATCATAGTGCCCCCATGTGCCGGGGCACCGACCTCCGGGGATAAATCACATCGTACGGCGGAGTATTGCCTGATGGTAACGGTGTCCTGTGGACGGAGCTTCGTCTCTTGTAAACATACAGCCAAGGGTTCATGCTGGCGCAGCAACAAGTCAAGCTCTGGTCGATGTGGTTGAATTCCGCGTATGTTCCAATGGAGGATAGCCATTGAGTATATTATGGGATAAGTTTCAAATCGCAAGACGCTTCTGCAGATTGGGATTAGCTGGTCGATTCAATTTGTTCTTCTTAGGCGTTGGGCTATTTTCAGGAGCATGATCCTGCCGTTTCCGCACTGTCCCTCTGGCAGTGGCGGCAGAATCCTCCGGGTCCATCTCCTCCACAAGGGAGTTCCCTTTTTCAAGAGCAAATAATGGTCCGAGAAGTTCGAACCGATTGGATTTGCTGATCGGCGAAGACGGCCGTCGCGGATTCAAGCCCTCCTCCCCAGATGACCTTCAGAGGAGGATACACGTGTGGAGTTGCGTGTACTTTTCTTACCCTTAGATGACTTGGTAGAAGATTGCACATTCTCTTTCTAGAAGTCTTGTCGTACATACTTGGTCTTAAACTGTTTTTCCGGGGCAGAAGACGTCGTGAATTTACCAGCTTTAGTTCCCGAGGTCGAGTCCTTCGGTGACAAGTGTGCAGGACTATTCTGTAAGCTGGAGGATTTGGCAGATGTTGATACCAACTTGGGTGTAGGTGTCGAAGGCTTTGACAGCGCTTGGGCTAAAATAACCTTCTCCGCAATTGTAGCCCCGTTCATATCGCCGGTCTGTGTTGCGATTTCCCGACGCGGTACCGGTTTAGCTGCAACTGAGCTATAAGTACCGGGCCTCGGGGCAGAGGGTTGGCGGAATCGCAGGAGCTTCCGGGCTTCCAAGAAGGACACCTTCTCTTTCACCCGTATCTCCTGGATCGCTCGTTCCTCTGCTACGGGGGCAGTCTCGGGAACTAGATGGGTGTTCCCCGTTACAGTTCACACACGATGGAGCTGAAGCACAAGCCCCATCGTGGGAGATGTCACCGCAGTGCACGCAGGTGGACTTGCCGGTACACAACTCACTAGTGTGACCAAAACGTTGGCATTTAAAGCACCTCAGCGGATTGGGTATATAAGGCCGAACTTGGATGGCTTCATACCCTACCCTAATCTTTTGAAGGAGGTCAACCCGATCAAAAGTAAGAAACAGGGTACGAGTAGGCAGGAATTCACCGTTGATCTTACGTTGTACCCGATAAACAGATGAGACACCCTGAGTCGCAAGATTTTCTTGGATCTCCTCAATGGACAAACCGTCCAACGCGCGGGTTGTTACTACACCGCGGGAGGAGTTCAGCGACTTGTGCACCTCGACCTTCACTGGATAACTGGCTAACATGATGGCTTTAAGTATCCTTGCAGCTTGCGAGGCGGAGCTGGCTTCGACAAGAAGTGTACCATTGCGAGCTCGAACGCAGGATTTAACCGAACCAGCAATGGCATCGAGACCCTTTTGGATAGTAAAAGGGCTCACCGTAAGGAACTTCTTACCTTCCTCAGTGCAATGAATAACCAAGTAGCGAGAACCACATGACTCGACTACTTCCTTTCCAACGTCTTTATTTGAAATCAGGGGTTTAAGTTTTGGTGCCATAAAAAAATGGTATAAATTCATCCCCCAGTGCTCCCCACCCACCACGGAGCCCAACGAGGGGTCACCCCACTGGGGTGATAGGGCTACACAGGGGATATAGTGGGCTCGCCGTCCCACTCACCCTGGAGTTCGGTGTAATACCTAGAACTGGCCGATTGACTAGGGGTGGGTTAGTCCCTAGCCTCCCGTTTAGGCAAATCAGAAACCAAAGCGGTGTATTAGGCTGCGCACCCTCCCCAGTTACTGAAAGACAGAAGCCCAGGCTCAGGTACGCAACCCTCAACCAACCAGGATATTCCTTTTCACCGACACGGGTCTCCACGCACGGCCTACACGTGGGTGGGCATTTTGACCTACTGACTCCCTCACCATTCTGAGGTTGCCCACAGAGGGAGTCAAGTTGGATCGGGACCCCGGGTGTGCCTAACCCGTACCTACCGTAGTAGGCCCCTGGGGGGCGAAAAAGGAATGCTGATTATTTAAAACAGAATAGAGGGAATTGCAATGCCGCTACATTAAAAGCTCATGCATGTAAGCGGTTTACACTAGAAATATTGAGCAATTATTGTATTTATATGCGGGCTTATATTTCCAAATTGAAACTTAATTTTTTAAACACAGCACATGTGAGTTACTGCAGAAAATTAATCTTAAAACTGCCAATAACTGTATCCCTAGCGACTTTTGTTTTTATTATTCAGCTATATTTCCAATTTGAAACTTTGTTTTTTAAACAAGCACATGTGAGTTACTGCAGTAAATTATTCTTAAAACTGTTAATAACTGTATAACTAGTGATAATAATAAAAAAAAACAGAACTGTTGCATTCAAATAGCTTTCTCTCTACGGAACTCTTCAACAAATTATTCTTAAATGACTATTATATTTACTTAATGCTAACATAGAAACAATACTGCACTTATTCCTATAAATTCAGGGAGTACAAAAATTAAGAGTTGGTCGCTATGTTTTTACTACGATTTAACAACTAAATCGAGTAAACACGAAAATGGAATGCTGATTATTGAAAACAGACTAGAGGGAATTGTAATGGCGCTACATTAAAGCACAAATTGGTTAGCGGTTTTACTAGAAATGTTTAGCAATTAGGTTAGAAAGAAAGCGAATTCTTCAACAAATTATTCTTAAAATGATTATTATATTTGCATAATGCTAGCCTATAAACAATATGGTGCATATATTCCTATAAATTCAGGGAATAACAATTTTTTGGAAACATTTAAGAGTTGGTCAACTATGTTGTTATTTCTATTTCGTCAGAATCCAGCAAGTATATCGAGACAATAGGAAGAAAGGAATGCTGATTATTAGAAACAGTCTAAAGAGAATTGAATGGCGCTACATTAAAACCATAAGTATGTTGGCGGTTTCACACTAGAAATATTAAGCAATTAGGTTAGAAAGAAATGTAACGCTGTTACACTCTAAGCTCACGTATGTTAGTGTTTTGCATTGGAAATATTAGTAAATACTGTAATTTTTGAAAATTAAGGGAAATCTGAAAGTGTAATTTCAATTGTAACTACTATTTAGTTAATATTAACCACGCACACGCTTCATTTTCATTCATATTAAATGTGTGCATCATGTACACGATTGGTGATTTGCAGTTAGTTCGCTTGATGCATCTATAAATTCCCACTTAAATAACCATATTTTTCACAAAAAAAATCATTTTTTTAAACACACTAGTGATAGAGAATGAATATGGAGACTTACCTTCCATTACTGCGTGGAGCTCGTTTGACAGATGCACAACACTATGCTGGGCACACCCAATGTCTTGATGTTTGTATAACACTCACACGCAAAGTGCTCTTAGCGCTACTCACACAGATGTAATAATCCACAGTGAGGGTTGTATTTTTTTATACGTTACAGCATATCATCTCCTCCTTAAGGAGAATGGGTTGCGCAAATCGCGCGCATACATGGGAGGTAATTTTGGAGTACTCGTAGGAGGAGAGGAGGGTATGTTCTTTATTATACGTTGCGCGCGCATGCAGAGAATACGTCCCAGTTTACTTGGAGCGGGGGGCACATATCTTGAGGTCTTACTTGGAATGAGGAGAAATGTAACTTTCCTTTTCTTGTAGTCATCTACCTATATTATTATTAATAATTATTATTATTGTTGTTATTATTGTTTCTATTGTTATTATTGTTATTATTGTTGTTGTTACTATTGTTATTATTGTTATCATTATTATTTTATTGTTGTTATTGTTGATATTGTTCTTATTGTTATTCTTTTTATTGTTCTTATGGTGTTTATTGTTGTTATTGATGCTATTGTTATTATTGTTGTTATTTTTATTATTATTAAACAACCCCTGCATTGCACTTGATATCTAAACAGTAAAGCATACACAAACATCGTAACTAATAGCTTCTGCTGTAACTATATACTAATTTTTAAACACCAGCGGAATCACATTTTGCAGGCTTCCAGAACAGGTGGACTTAAGTAAGGAATTCCTTTGATGAAGTACTCGTCTGTATAATAATTAAATTCTTCCAGAACATGCGTATTCAGGTGTGAGCATATTGAATATTTTGTTAATGCAATCAGCAGACGGAGTTCCGACATGTGAGTGAACGGGTTTTTAACCTCACCCCTTGGGGGCAGTACACAGGTCCTCGCTATATTCGCCGCCTGTTCCAACTCATTCCCTGTTTTTCCTTAAGGCAGGTTTTGAGATGGAATTTCATATTCCTCCACCTACTAGTTAGTCTTATAATTACAGACTTTCGCACTTTATGCTTTCCAGCTGGCCCGACAGCATGTATGCGGGCGCACAATTCAATCTCACGTCATGAATAAGATTTCTTACCTTAAGGCAGGTTTTGAGATGGAATTTCATACGTCCACCATCGGCTTATTAACTTTTTGAACTCGTGTAATTACTTATTTACCCATTCTAAGATTTAGACCTCCATGCAACAAAACACATGCCTCCCACCAAAAGCAATCATCATACACTCACTTCTACTCCAAGCACCATCCAACCAATCGATCATCAAGGGGAGAGGGGTTACCGGAATCGAACCCATAGACTCTGCTCTAGTTTTTGCATGCGTCTGGAGTCAAAATTAGTACCCTGCTTTGGATAAGATATTGACATACTACTGCAAATTACTTATTTAGCTTCCTTCCGGATGACGCTCAAAATGTTTGACCTGGGAACACCTGTGAAGTGCAGGTCTGGATACGAAGACTTTTGGAGCTAGCATTCAATCCGACATTTAACGTACATAGCTAAGTTTTAAGGGGTTTGTGACTCAAGTATTGTAGACCAAAGTTATTATGAGGATATTGAACTAAACAACAACATTGTCATGCTTGAGCTACTGCTTGTTATTCTTTATTGTGAGAAACTTTGAAGACTATTACTTACCGTAATACTCGTCACACATGTAGATGTCGTTGATGAGTTTAGGATAAAATCGAAGTAATCTCTTGGCCAGGTCTGCATGTAGGGAAGTGGCGTTGAGGAGACAGAGATGTAGAATTGTTTCTCCAACAGCACCTCGCTCGTTGAGGTCCCAGCACACGTCTCGACACTTGCTCGGGTCTATCTTATCCCCTACAGCGATGAGCCCTGGCAGAGGAGTGTCGATCGTGTAGTCGTCTGGATTCTCCATCGCCCTCATTATGGGAAGCTTGCAAAACATTGTTACTTCATTACATGTCCCTACATTCTACATTTAACAGGTGAGGGGACAAAAGTCGGAATCGGGTAAGCTTTATATTGAAATAGCTCACTTTCCAAAACCGAAAACTAATTAAAAACTATTCATAGCTTAAGAGGGTTATTATCCCCTTCATTTGCTTTTTGTTGCATTAGTTTGTCAATTTTCCCATACAGCAACTTATGATATTATGTTTTAGCGGCAAGTCAGAGCTTTCTTTTGCAGGTTTAAGTGTTGATGTTGTTAATGTTTTCTTTCGCGGGTTTATTTGCTGATGTTTTCCATGTTTTCTTTCGCAGATTTGTTTGTTGATGTTAATGTTTTCTTTCGGGTTAATTTGTTGATGTTAATATTTTCTTTCGCAGGTTTATTTGTTGATGTTAATGCTTTATTTCGCGGGTTTATTTGTTTATGTTAATGCTTTCTTTCGCGGGTTTGTTTGCTGATGTCAATGTTTTCTTTCGCAAATTTATTTGTTGATGTTAAAGTTTTCCTTCGTAGGTTATTTCGTTGATGTGAATTCTTTCTTTCGCAGGTTTATTTGTTGTTAATGCTTTCTTTCGTGGGTTTATTTGTTGATGTTAATGTTTTGTTTCGCAGGTTTACTAGTTGATGTTAATGGTTTCTTTCGCGGGTTTATTTGTTGATGTTAATGTTTTCTTTCGCGGGTTTATTTGTTGATGTTAAGGCTTTCTTTCGCAGGTTTATTTGCTGATGTTAATGTTTTCTTTCGCGGGTTTTATTTGTTGATGTTAATGTTTTCTTTCGCAGGTTTATTTGTTGATGTTAATGTTTTCTTTCGCAGGTTTATTTGTTGATGTTAATGTTTTCTTTCGCGGGTTTGTTTGCCGATGTCAATGTTTTCTTTCGCAGGTTTATTTGTTGATGTTAATGTTTTCTTTCGCGGTTATATTTGTTGATGTTAACGTTTTCTTTTGCTGGTTTATTTGTTGGTGTTAATGTTTTCTTTCGCGGGTTTTATTTGTTGATGTTAATGTTTTCTTTCGCAGGTTTATTTGTTGTTGTTAATGTTTTCTTTCGCGGGTTTATTTGTTGATGTTAATGTTTTCTTTCGCGGGTTCATTTGTTGTTGTTAATGTTTTCTTTCGCGGGTTTATTTGTTGATGTTAATGTTTTCTTTCGCGGGTTTATTTGTTGATGTTAATGTTTTCTTTCGTAGGTTTATTTGTTGATGTTAATGTTTTCTTTCGCGGGTTTATCTGTTGATGCTGTCTGTGTTTTTTTTTTTTGCGGGTTTATTTGTTGATGTCAATATTTTCTTTCGTGAGTTAATTTCTTAATGTCAATGTTTTCTTTCGTGGATTTTATTTATTGATATTAGTGTTTTCGTTCTCAGGTTTATTTGTTGTTGTCAATGTGTAACGCTCTTTGTGCTGTAAGTAATGGGTGATACAAGCAAGTACACGATTGATGAACGTCTCATCGTTAGTGTGTGGATTCACGAAAAAGAACGAACTGGCGAAGCGTACGAAGAAATAAGACAAAACTTCTTTCTTCGTTTCATTAAAGCAGCTCCCAGTGAAGCCAATCTCCGAAAACTATAAAATGAGATTTTCTCAATAAGCTCAGTATTGGATGGAAAACACAGCGGCATGTGAAATGTTACTTTCTGCTTTGCGGTTCGTGCTGATGACGACGTCAGTGTCTCTCAGGGCTCGTTCACGTAATGTTCATGTGTGGGCCAAACATAACCTTCACTTCTTTCAAGATTCGGATGGATTCTGTTAGACAAGTCATCCGCATCTTCAGACGGCACTGACAATGATGGTGAACACACCGAAATATTAGATGTTTAATAAGGACGGTGACTGGCCCAATTATGTGTATCTGTTCATATTTTTATTCGTTATTAGTACAGCAATCAATAAATAACGTTTTTGCGTCATTTCTGACATTTTATTATTGTTTAAACAAACTTAGAAGTTAGCAATCACGTCTTTTGTACCCCTCTGTACATAGAAATTAATGGGGATGCAGGTTCTTTTCAGAGCGAGAAAGTTAATTTAGTGTAAGTTACACTGGCATTGGCTGCATTACTTTCATATTTTAAAAGTATACAATATTATTTTAATACACCAATATGAAATAAAGTAAAATAAAGGAAAGAAACTCAAGATTGCATCTAAAGATGCAAAGGTTTTAGAAAACGGAATTTCAACACGTTCTTTAACACTGAATTTATTTCTAGAAACTTGATAACATGTAATGTGCTGATGATGCTTGCTACCTTAATGAGAAGATCCATTATCATGTCTAAATTAACTACAATTTTGCGCTTCTTAGAAGCATATATTATCTATATGAGTAAATAGATGTATGTGTATATATATTTTTTTATTGTGTTTGACACCCGCTTTAGCTACTTATGGCACCGCAGGCGGTAACACTGATGATACATGAATGAAGATGGAGCACCGGTGGAATGCGATGGCGGGGGAAACCGGAGAAAACCCGCCCCTGCGCCGCTTTGTCCACCAAAAATCTCACATGCGGTTGCTTGGAATTGGACCCGGGCCGTCTAGGTGAGAGGCGAGTGGTCTATGTATGTATATACTGACTGAGTGCAAGTTATTTGGTCCTAGTCCAACTGTTCTCGGCCGGAAATATGCTGTTGATGGAGTGTGGCTTTCTGGCCAGGTGCTTTACCTCACCCGTGGTCGACATGCATGAATGATGACGGGGCAAGTAGAAAAACACACTCAAATACAACTATTTTGTACATTTTTGAAACATAGTATATGTGTACTTTGCTGAGTGTCTGGAAGATTTTGATCTGGATTGTAAGTGAAATCTTTACTACACTAAAATTTCTTGGTCCGTATACGGTACTTGAGGCAAGAGCAGAAATTAAAATGTGTAGGTTCATCGTGCCATCCAAACACAATGCTGTATATGAGTTTTAAAGTGGTCCTTTCCGTAGTACAGACAAGTGAGTATTAACGACTATGGAACTTGTTCGAATAAATAGAGCGTCGTTAAAATTGCATCAAAATAATATTGCATGGATATATTTGGTAAAAATACAGAGCAAGAAATACCAACTGACGTGACCGATACTGTCACAACCTAAGAGGTTAATGACTAGGAACGTAACCAGGCAACACTCAAACTTGTTGCATGCGGCAAAATACTAATATATTTCGTTATTAAGAACTTAACAATGTGCATGTTGGGTTTACAACAATGGGGGACAACAATTAGTATACAAGAAGAATCTTACCCCTTCTTGACATTGTTGCGATGCGATGAAGGAACAATATCGTAGACTTAGTGTTGCGTCTAGCTCATATCGACTCCTTCCCTAACGTAGAATATCCCAAGGCTTGACCAACTTAGTGTTGCGTCTAGCTCATATCGACTCCTTCCCTAACGTAGAATATCCCAAGGCTTGACCAACTTAGTGGTGCGTCTAGCTCATGTCGACTCCTTCCCTAACGTAGAATATCCCAAGGCTTGACCAACTTAGTGGTGCGTCTAGCTCATGTCGACTCCTTCCCTAACGTAGGACACCTCAAGGCTTGACCAACTTAGTGGTGCGTCTAGCTCATATCGACTCCTTCCCTAACGTAGGATACCTCAAGGCTTGACCAACTTAGTGTTGCGTCTAGCTCTTGTCCACTCCTTCCTTTCCCTAACGTAGGACACCTCAAGGCTTGACCAACTTAGTGGTGCGTCTAGCTCATATCGACTCCTTCCCTAACATAGGATACCTCAAGGCTTGACCAACTTAGTGGTGCGTCTAGCTCATGTCGACTCCCTCCTTTCCCTAACGTAGGACACCTCAAGGCTTCACCAACTTAGTGGTGCGTCTAGCTCATATCCACTCCTTCCTTTCCCTAACGTAGGATATATCAAGGCTTGACCAACTTAGTGTTGCGTCTAGCTCATGCCGACTCCTGCCCTAACGTAGGATACCTCAAGGCTTCACCAACTTAGTGGTGCGTCTAGTTCATATCGACTCCTTCATTAAAGTAGGATACCTCAAGGCTTGACCAACTTAGTGTTGCGTCTAGCTCATATCCACTCCTTCCTTTCCCTAAAGTAGGATACCTCAAGGCTTGACCAACTTAGTGTTGCGTCTAGCTCATGTCGACTCCCTCCTTTCCCTAACGTAGGATACCTCAAGGCTTGACAAACTAAGTGGTGCGTCTAGCTCATATCGACTCCTTCATTAAAGTAGGATACCTCAAGGCTTGACCAACTTAGTGTTGCGTCTAGCTCATATCCACTCCTTCCTTTCCCTAAAGTAGGATACCTCAAGGCTTCACCAACTTAGTGGTGCGTCTAGCTCATATTGACTCCCTCCTTTCCCTAACGTAGGATACCTCAAGGCTTGACAAACTAAGTGGTGCGTCTAGCTCATATCGACTCCTTCCTTTCCCTAACGTAGGATACCTCAAAGCTTGAACAACTTGGTGTCGCGTCTAGCTCATGTCCACTCCTTCCTTTCCCTAAAGTAGGATACCCCAACGCTTGAACAACTTGGTGTTGCGTCTAGCTCTTGTCCACTCCTTCCTTTCCCTAACGTAGGATACCTCAAGTCTTGACCAACTTGGTGTCGCGTCTAGCTCATGTCCACTCCTTCCTTTCCCTAGCGTACGATACCTCAAGCCTTGACCAACTTGGTGTCGCGTCTAGCTCATGTCGACTCCTTCCTTTCACTAACGTATGATACATCAAGGCTTGCCCAACATAGTGTTGCGACTAGCTCCTGTCAACTCCTTCCTTTCCCTAACGTAGGATACATCAAGGCTTCACCAATTTAGTGTTGCGTCTAGCTCATGTGCACTCCTTCCTTTCCCTAACGTAGGATACCTCAAGGCTTCACCAATTTAGTGTTGCGTCTAGCTCATGTGCACTCCTTCCTTTCCCTAACGTAAGATACCTTAAGGCTTGACCAACTTAGTGTTGCGTCTAGCTCATGTGCACTCCTTCCTTTCCCTAACGTAAGATACCTTAAGGCTTGACCAACTTAGTGTTGCGTCTAGCTCATGTCCACTCCTTCCTTTCCCTAACGTAGGATATATCAAGGCTTGACCAACTTAGTGTTGCGTCTAGCTCATGTCCACTCCTTCCTTTCCCTAACGTAGGATACCTGAAGGCTTGACCAACTTAGTGTTGCGTCTAGCTCATGTCGACTCCCTCCTTTCCCTAACGTAGGATACCTCAAGACTTGACCAACTTTGTGTTGCGCCTAGCTCATGTCGACTCCTTCCTTTCCCTAACGTAGGATACCTGAAGGCTTGACCAACTTGGTGTTGCGTCTAGCTCATGTCCCCTCCTTCCTTTCCCTAACGTAGGATACCTCAAGGCTTGACCAACTTGGTGTTGCGTCTAGCTCATGTCCACTCCTTCCTTTCCCTAACATAAGATACCTCAAGGCTTGACCAACTTAGTGTTGCGTCTAGCTCATTTCGACTCCTTCCCTACCGTAGGATACCTCAAGGTTTGACGAACTTGGTGTCGCGTCTAGCTGATTTCCACAACTTCCTTTCCCTAACATAGGATACATCAAGGCTTGACCAACGTAGTTTTGCGTCTAGCTCATGTCGACTCCTTCCTTTTCCTAACGTAGGGTACCTCAAGGCTTGACCAACTTAGTGTTGCGCCTAGCTCATGTCGACTCCTTCCTTTCCTTACGTAGGATATCTCAAGGCTTGACCAACTTAGTGTTGCGTCTAGCTCATGTCCACTCCTTCCTTTCCCTAACGTAGGGTACCTCAAGGCTTGACCAGAGACTGTCCTAAGACTGTCGGAAGCCTGCCGGAAGGCTGCTAAGACCGGTGCAGCTTCTCATCCCAATACTGACCGATCTGACACCGTCATTGAGACACGGGATGACCATGTTTGGTATCGTGTCAGTGTGGGAGGCATCGCACGTGATGTGCCTTAGTTATACTTAATTCTAGAGCAATTCATAGGAAGCTGAAATCATTGTGTTTCACTGGATAGTCATCCAGGAGATAAGTCATGGACAAAAGTTATGGTGCAATCCTTACCGAGCTTCAACAGTTAATAAAATGGAAAATGTGATTCTTTAAGAATTTAGGGGAATTGCACAGAATAATGGAATACTAAAAATATTGTAGAAACAAGAGTTCCTTTATCACATACGCGACAATACGTCTCTTTAGCATTACTGGCTGATACTCTAATGGCGACGGACCTTCTGAAGTTCAAGGCAACCCTTCGATGAAAACACTAGAATCATAATTCATATCTTATCAACTTCAAATTTTATGTAAAAATTGGAACGTCCTGTAAAAGTGAAGTATCAAATTTGGAACAGTTCTGTATTGTTCCAAAATGCTTCTCGCGTTGAACGATTAAAAATTACTTGTTCAAAATTTAATGTTTGTACCATTGAACCATAACAAAAGCAGTGACTGCCAATTTACTGAGAAACGTTCGTTTGTTTGACCTTAAAACATTTTTAGGTGATGAGTGTATACTTTTAATGCTTTTTGTACTAATTATCATTTGCAGTATTTAGCTTCAAAATCAATATGCATTATGAAAAAGCTCTAAGTCAGTTGATTTAATCGACAATTATTGTCCACCAATGTTGGAAGATACATAACAATTAGTTGTGATTAGTATCAGGTAAAGCTACTGAGTATTCAAAGATATTGAAAACAAATCTTATGTGTTCCATTCACATGACTTTCTCTTTATCTCTGTAACCAATTATTGTTAAAAAGCTTATGCTGCTATCTACTTCAAGATAATGGAGATAAACATAACCAGAAGTTTTCCTTATTACTTGCTTCCTTGTAAGTAGAAGGGAAAAATCTAATATGTTCCATTCATACGATGTCCTCTAGCTGTTCGGTAAACCTATCTAAAAGGTTCTGTAATATGCATCATGCTAATGATGATAAACATAAGCAAGCTTTGTGTTATTACTTGCTTACTTGTAAATAGAAAGGAAACAGCTATTGCACAGGTAAAAGACTAGCCCTTTAAAAGCCGGTCGCTATGTGAAACAATTGAAATTTCAATCTCTTTGCTTGTCAGGAATAAAGGAACGAGAAAAAATATGTTTTCCCGCTTTAGGAAGCCGTAAGTGGCTAAAATTGAAGCCAGTAATCCAGAATATCTCGAAAACGGTTATATCTACAAACAAAAATTGTGTGCTTTAATGAGCTATACATTTTGTTGGTCATAAAATATATGAAACATGATTTATTTTAATCAAAATCGTTAAGAGCCAATTTTCGAAAAATCCACATAAGGGTAGTTTAGAGGGGGGGATTTTCTTGAAAATCTTCGTGTCGCATCCTTGGAAGATACCAAACTTAAATACCAAGTTTGGTATTTAACGGTCTTTTCAGTTTTGAGCTCTGCTGTCCACAGACACACACACCGACGCACACATAGACACACGGACCTTTTTTGTAAAATGTGTCTTAAAACGTGTATTTCCGATGAAACCTCAGTTTTGAATTTTTGAGTGCAATACGATACCTTCTCTATACACTATGTACAAGGTACGTGTAGAGAAAGTAAAAAGAAATTTGAAGAAAACATTTGAAAACAGTACCTTTAAACGAAATATAGACGCAGCAATATTAAAATTGCTGAGTTACTTTACCAACATCCTAGATGTTAGAATATCGAAAGTAGGCTATATAGAGTATATTACTAAAAATCTCAAAATGTAGTTTGGAAATTTGGAAGCTCAAGGGTCAATTTTTTTAAAGTTTATATCTATTTGTTAGCATTGGGATATCAATAATACAGAAGGCGATTGTTGTAAAGCATAAGTAATAAGTATCAACTCTGTGTAGGGTTGCCAACTTTAACTGGAGCCAAAACCGGACAACTCAAACATATTATTATTGCTATTATTATTCACAATACATGCATGTAGGCCGCGCCGTGGCCGAGTGGTTAGACCACTTGCCTCTCGCCTAGACGGCCAGGGTTCGATCCCAAGCGACCGCATGTGAGATTTGTGGTGGACATAGCGGCGCTGGGGTTTTCTCCGGGTACTCCGGTTTCCCCCGCTATCGCATTCCACCGGTGCTCCATCATCATTCATGTATCACCAGTGTCACCGCCTGCGGTGCCATAAGTAGTTAAAGCGGGCGTTAAACACTACCAAAATACAACATGCATGTGGCTGCTATACTCACTGCGAATCATGCCGAGTCTATGGTTGCTAGTTGTACTTCTTTTCTGACTTTACAGCTTTGACAAGTCTTTCCTGTTGTCGGATTTAACAAATTTAGGAAAATTTCACAAATAGTTCGTGTTACAGTATTTCCACTTTCAGCTCCAGACATTTAGTATCACGCTGAAAAGCCGCTCTACAAGCGCATTAGACGCTGGCAACATGTTGAACAACCTTCAGCAAATTATCTGTTTTGCATCTCATAAAAAATGTGACCCATATATGTGAAATGTTTATGTGTATTTCTTCTTGTGGACAGTTATACCGTGACAGTGTTGCAGCTTTATTTTATTATCGGTGCTTGCAATAAAGACTTGCTAATTTTAATAGGAGCATCGCTCTCTAACAAATGAACGCGTCAACTTATATTAGAATACATTAGTATTCTTTGCGACAAATTCACAGTACTCCCAACATGAGAATAATCAAATTGAAAAGTTTAGGTGAGTCCACTTTCATTATTTGGCTTTTGTAAGAAATTAAAAAAATGAAATTAATACATATGTATTTAGTGTAATTTAGTCAACATCGGACTTTTGACGTGCGCTTCGGACAGTTGGTAACCCTAGTGCTGGGGCCTTTGTGCTCCCATTTGCTGAATAGTCGCGGCTCTCTTGTTACCATTAAATAAATGTTATGAACTTTTGTGCTTTAGAGATATACACAAACTCACCATACAAAAATGTAGATCACGTTAAAACACACAATTTATGTCATATACTTTTTTTTTTCGTGGAGTTGACCATTTTTGGGAGATTCCTTTTCATCTCTCTCTCTCTCTCTCTCTCTCTCTCTCTCTCTCTCTCTCTCTCTCTCGGAAAGTTGTAAACTCCTGGCCCTGCATAGACACGGATTTCAACCATATGGGAACCAATTTTTATAACATTTGACTGTCGTTTTACTTAGTGTATTCTCTTATTTACCTTCTACTTATAAGGAAGCAAGAATTTAAGATACTTTCTGCTAATGTTTATCTAGACAAGAATGAGCTCTTTAACAATAATGTGTTACAGCGAGTCATGTGGATATTTACTATAATGACTCAGTGGGTATAATGAATGTGTTACCATTTTGTGACGCGCACGCTCTTTGTTGCGCAGAAGTACAAGACGTGATATTGGAATAAGTTGTCCCTGTCCCTTGTTGTACAGAAATGGCTCTACTTTAGTTTTGATGGCGTGGTCCAACTCTGCATATTGCTTTGTCTGGGTGGCGCGCTTCATCATGTCCACCAGCAGTCCACCGCCTGCAACATTACAACATTTTATTGCTTTAGAACCAATGTGTAACATATGACTCAACATATTGATGAACAATAGCCTTCAAATCCATAGATTTGCGGCCCAATACCTGACTGGAGAACGTGAGTTCTCACCATAACCCTAAAGTACGGAGGTGCAACAATAGCCTTCAAATCCATAGATTTGCGGCCCAATACCTGACTGGAGAACGTGAGTTCTCACCATAACCCTAAAGTACGGAGGTGCAACAATAGCCTTCAAATCCATACACCTGGATCCAATACCTGACTGGAGAACGTGAGTTCTCACCATTCTCCCTAAAGTACGGAGGTGCAACAATAGCCTTCAAATCCATACACCTGGATCCAATACCTGACTGGAGAACGTGAGTTCTCACCATTCTCCCTAAAGTACGGAGGTGCAACAATAGCCTTCAAATCCATATACCTGGATCCAATACCTGACTGGAGAACGTGAGTTCTCACTATTCCCCCTAAAGTACGGAGGTGCAACAACAGCCTTCAAATCCATAGATCTGCGGCCCAATACCTGACTGGAGAACGTGAGTTCTCACCATAACCCTAAAGTACGGAGGTGCAACAATAGCCTTCAAATCCATACACCTGGATCCAATACCTGACTGGAGAACGTGAGTTCTCACCATTCTCCCTAAAGTACGGAGGTGCAACAATAGCCTTCAAATCCATATACCTGGATCCAATACCTGACTGGAGAACGTGAGTTCTCACCATTCTCCCTAAAGTACGGAGCTGCAACAATAGCCTTCAAATCCATATACCTGGATCCAATACCTGACTGGAGAACGTGAGTTCTCACCATTCTCCCTAAAGTACGGAGGTGCAACAATAGCCTTCAAATCCATATACCTGGATCCAATACCTGACTGGAGAACGTGAGTTCTCACCATCTCCCTAAAGTACGGAGGTGCAACAATAGCCTTCAAATCCATAGATCTGCGGCCCAATACCTGACTGGAGAACGTGAGTTCTCACCATCTCCCTAAAGTACGGAGGTGCAACAATAGCCTTCAAATAAATACACTTGGATCCAATACCTGACTGGAGAACGTGAGTTCTCACCATTCTACCTAAAGTATGGAGGTGCAACAATAGCCTTCAAGTCCATAGATCTGCGGCCCAATACCTGACTGGAGAACGTGAGTTCTCACCATTCTCCCTAAAGTATGGAGGTGCAACAATAGCCTTCAAACCCATAGATCTGCGGCCCAATACCTGACTGGAGAACGTGAGTTCTCACCATTCTCCCTAAAGTATGGAGGTGCAACAATAGCCTTCAAACCCATAGATCTGCGGCCCAATACCTGACTGGAGAACGTGAGTTCTCACCATTCTCCCTAAAGTATGGAGGTGCAACAATAGCCTTCAAACCCATAGATCTGCGGCCCAATACCTGACTGGAGAACGTGAGTTCTCACCATTCTCCCTAAAGTATGGAGGTGCAACAATAGCCTTCAAACCCATAGATCTGCGGCCCAATACCTGACTGGAGAACGTGAGTTCTCACCATTCTCCCTAAAGTATGGAGGTGCAACAATAGCCTTCAAACCCATAGATCTGCGGCCCAATACCTGACTGGAGAACGTGAGTTCTCACCATTCTCCCTAAAGTATGGAGGTGCAACAATAGCCTTCAAACCCATAGATCTGCGGCCCAATACCTGACTGGAGAACGTGAGTTCTCACCATTCTCCCTAAAGTATGGAGGTGCAACAATAGCCTTCAAACCCATAGATCTGCGGCCCAATACCTGACTGAAGAACGTGAGTTCTCACCATTCTCCCTAAAGTATGGAGGTGCAACAATAGCCTTCAAACCCATAGATCTGCGGCCCAATACCTGACTGAAGAACGTGAGTTCTCACCATTCTCCCTAAAGTACGGAGGTGCAACAATAGCCTTCAAATCCGGATCCAATACCTGACTGGAGAACGTGAGTTCTCACTATTCTCCCTAAAGTACGGAGGTGCAACAATAGCCTTCAAATCCATATACCTGGATCCAATACCTGACTGGAGAACGTGAGTTCTCACTATTCTCCCTAAAGTACGGAGGTGCAACAACAGCCTTCAAATCCATAGATCTGCGGCCCAATACCTGACTGGAGAACGTGAGTTCTCACCATAACCCTAAAGTACGGAGGTGCAACAATAGCCTTCAAATCCATACACCTGGATCCAATACCTGACTGGAGAACGTGAGTTCTCACCATTCTCCCTAAAGTACGGAGGTGCAACAATAGCCTTCAAATCCATATACCTGGATCCAATACCTGACTGGAGAACGTGAGTTCTCACCATTCTCCCTAAAGTACGGAGCTGCAACAATAGCCTTCAAATCCATATACCTGGATCCAATACCTGACTGGAGAACGTGAGTTCTCACCATTCTCCCTAAAGTACGGAGGTGCAACAATAGCCTTCAAATCCATATACCTGGATCCAATACCTGACTGGAGAACGTGAGTTCTCACCATCTCCCTAAAGTACGGAGGTGCAACAATAGCCTTCAAATCCATAGATCTGCGGCCCAATACCTGACTGGAGAACGTGAGTTCTCACCATCTCCCTAAAGTACGGAGGTGCAACAATAGCCTTCAAATAAATACACTTGGATCCAATACCTGACTGGAGAACGTGAGTTCTCACCATTCTCCCTAAAGTATGGAGGTGCAACAATAGCCTTCAAGTCCATAGATCTGCGGCCCAATACCTGACTGGAGAACGTGAGTTCTCACCATTCTCCCTAATGTATGGAGGTGCAACAATAGCCTTCAAACCCATAGATCTGCGGCCCAATACCTGACTGGAGAACGTGAGTTCTCACCATTCTCCCTAAAGTATGGAGGTGCAACAATAGCCTTCAAACCCATAGATCTGCGGCCCAATACCTGACTGGAGAACGTGAGTTCTCACCATTCTCCCTAAAGTAAGGAGGTGCAACAATAGCCTTCAAACCCATAGATCTGCGGCCCAATACCTGACTGGAGAACGTGAGTTCTCACCATTCTCCCTAAAGTATGGAGGTGCAACAATAGCCTTCAAACCCATAGATCTGCGGCCCAATACCTGACTGGAGAACGTGAGTTCTCACCATTCTCCCTAAAGTTTGGAGGTGCAACAATAGCCTTCAAACCCATAGATCTGCGGCCCAATACCTGACTGGAGAACGTGAGTTCTCACCATTCTCCCTAAAGTATGGAGGTGCAACAATAGCCTTCAAACCCATAGATCTGCGGCCCAATACCTGACTGGAGAACGTGAGTTCTCACCATTCTCCCTAAAGTATGGAGGTGCAACAATAGCCTTCAAACCCATAGATCTGCGGCCCAATACCTGACTGAAGAACGTGAGTTCTCACCATTCTCCCTAAAGTATGGAGGTGCAACAACAGCCTTCAAACCCATAGATCTGCGGCCCAATACCTGACTGAAGAACGTGAGTTCTCACCATTCTCCCTAAAGTACGGAGGTGCAACAATAGCCTTCAAATCCGGATCCAATACCTGACTGGAGAACGTGAGTTCTCACTATTCTCCCTAAAGTACGGAGGTGCAACAATAGCCTTCAAATCCATATACCTGGATCCAATACCTGACTGGAGAACGTGAGTTCTCACTATTCTCCCTAAAGTACGGAGGTGCAACAACAGCCTTCAAATCCATAGATCTGCGGCCCAATACCTGACTGGAGAACGTGAGTTCTCACCATAACCCTAAAGTACGGAGGTGCAACAATAGCCTTCAAATCCATACACCTGGATCCAATACCTGACTGGAGAACGTGAGTTCTCACCATTCTCCCTAAAGTACGGAGGTGCAACAATAGCCTTCAAATCCATATACCTGGATCCAATACCTGACTGGAGAACGTGAGTTCTCACCATTCTCCCTAAAGTACGGAGCTGCAACAATAGCCTACAAATCCATATACCTGGATCCAATACCTGACTGGAGAACGTGAGTTCTCACCATTCTCCCTAAAGTACGGAGGTGCAACAATAGCCTTCAAATCCATATACCTGGATCCAATACCTGACTGGAGAACGTGAGTTCTCACCATCTCCCTAAAGTACGGAGGTGCAACAACAGCCTTCAAATCCATAGATCTGCGGCCCAATACCTGACTGGAGAACGTGAGTTCTCACCATCTCCCTAAAGTACGGAGGTGCAACAATAGCCTTCAAATAAATACACTTGGATCCAATACCTGACTGGAGAACGTGAGTTCTCACCATTCTCCCTAAAGTATGGAGGTGCAACAATAGCCTTCAAGTCCATAGATCTGCGGCCCAATACCTGACTGGAGAACGTGAGTTCTCACCATTCTCCCTAATGTATGGAGGTGCAACAATAGCCTTCAAACCCATAGATCTGCGGCCCAATACCTGACTGGAGAACGTGAGTTCTCACCATTCTCCCTAAAGTATGGAGGTGCAACAATAGCCTTCAAACCCATAGATCTGCGGCCCAATACCTGACTGGAGAACGTGAGTTCTCACCATTCTCCCTAAAGTATGGAGGTGCAACAATAGCCTTCAAACCCATAGATCTGCGGCCCAATACCTGACTGGAGAACGTGAGTTCTCACCATTCTCCCTAAAGTATGGAGGTGCAACAATAGCCTTCAAACCCATAGATCTGCGGCCCAATACCTGACTGGAGAACGTGAGTTCTCACCATTCTCCCTAAAGTATGGAGGTGCAACAATAGCCTTCAAACCCATAGATCTGCGGCCCAATACCTGACTGGAGAACGTGAGTTCTCACCATTCTCCCTAAAGTATGGAGGTGCAACAATAGCCTTCAAACCCATAGATCTGCGGCCCAATACCTGACTGGAGAACGTGAGTTCTCACCATTCTCCCTAAAGTATGGAGGTGCAACAATAGCCTTCAAACCCATAGATCTGCGGCCCAATACCTGACTGGAGAACGTGAGTTCTCACCATTCTCCCTAAAGTATGGAGGTGCAACAATAGCCTTCAAACCCATAGATCTGCGGCCCAATACCTGACTGAAGACCGTGACTTCTCACCATTCTCCCTAAAGTATGGAGGTGCAACAATAGCCTTCAAACCCATAGATCTGCGGCCCAAAACCTGACTGCAGAACGTGAGTTCTCACCATTCTCCCTAAAGTACGGAGGTGCAACAATAGCCTTCAAATCCGGATCCAATACCTGACTGGAGAACGTGAGTTCTCACTATTCTCCCTAAAGTACGGAGGTGCAACAATAGCCTTCAAATCCATACACCTGGATCCAATACCTGACTGAAGAACGTGAGTTCTCACCATTCTCCCTAAAGTACGGAGGTGCAACAATAGCCTTCAAACCCATAGATCTGCGGCCCAATACCTGACTGGAGAACGTGAGTTCTCACCATTCTCCCTAAAGTATGGAGGTGCAACAATAGCCTTCAAACCCATAGATCTGCGGCCCAATACCTGACTGAAGAACGTGAGTTCTCACCATTCTCCCTAAAGTATGGAGGTGCAACAATAGCCTTCAAACCCGTAGATCTGCGGCCCAATACCTGACTGAAGAACGTGAGTTCTCACCATTCTCCCTAAAGTACGGAGGTGCAACAATAGCCTTCAAATCCGGATCCAATACCTGACTGGAGAACGTGAGTTCTCACTATTCTCCCTAAAGTACGGAGGTGCAACAATAGCCTTCAAATCCATATACCTGGATCCAATACCTGACTGGAGAACGTGAGTTCTCACTATTCTCCCTAAAGTACGGAGGTGCAACAAGAGCCTTCAAATCCATAGATCTGCGGCCCAATACCTGACTGGAGAACGTGAGTTCTCACCATAACCCTAAAGTACGGAGGTGCAACAATAGCCTTCAAATCCATACACCTGGATCCAATACCTGACTGGAGAACGTGAGTTCTCACCATTCTCCCTAAAGTACGGAGGTGCAACAACAGCCTTCAAATCCATAGATCTGCGGCCCAATACCTGACTGGAGAACGTGAGTTCTCACCATAACCCTAAAGTACGGAGGTGCAACAATAGCCTTCAAATCCATACACCTGGATCCAATACCTGACTGGAGAACGTGAGTTCTCACCATTCTCCCTAAAGTACGGAGGTGCAACAATAGCCTTCAAATCCATATACCTGGATCCAATACCTGACTGGAGAACGTGAGTTCTCACCATTCTCCCTAAAGTACGGAGCTGCAACAATAGCCTTCAAATCCATATACCTGGATCCAATACCTGACTGGAGAACGTGAGTTCTCACCATTCTCCCTAAAGTACGGAGGTGCAACAATAGCCTTCAAATCCATATACCTGGATCCAATACCTGACTGGAGAACGTGAGTTCTCACCATCTCCCTAAAGTACGGAGGTGCAACAATAGCCTTCAAATCCATAGATCTGCGGCCCAATACCTGACTGGAGAACGTGAGTTCTCACCATCTCCCTAAAGTACGGAGGTGCAACAATAGCCTTCAAATAAATATACTTGGATCCAATACCTGACTGGAGAACGTGAGTTCTCACCATTCTCCCTAAAGTATGGAGGTGCAACAATAGCCTTCAAGTCCATAGATCTGCGGCCCAATACCTGACTGGAGAACGTGAGTTCTCACCATTCTCCCTAATGTATGGAGGTGCAACAATAGCCTTCAAACCCATAGATCTGCGGCCCAATACCTGACTGGAGAACGTGAGTTCTCACCATTCTCCCTAAAGTATGGAGGTGCAACAATAGCCTTCAAACCCATAGATCTGCGGCCCAATACCTGACTGGAGAACGTGAGTTCTCACCTTTCTCCCTAAAGTATGGAGGTGCAACAATAGCCTTCAAACCCATAGATCTGCGGCCCAATACCTGACTGGAGAACGTGAGTTCTCACCATTCTCCCTAAAGTATGGAGGTGCAACAATAGCCTTCAAACCCATAGATCTGCGGCCCAATACCTGACTGGAGAACGTGAGTTCTCACCATTCTCCCTAAAGTATGGAGGTGCAACAATAGCCTTCAAACCCATAGATCTGCGGCCCAATACCTGACTGGAGAACGTGAGTTCTCACCATTCTCCCTAAAGTATGGAGGTGCAACAATAGCCTTCAAACCCATAGATCTGCGGCCCAATACCTGACTGGAGAACGTGAGTTCTCACCATTCTCCC
This sequence comes from Hymenopus coronatus, assembly GCA_030762935.1. NCBI lineage: Eukaryota > Metazoa > Arthropoda > Insecta > Mantodea > Hymenopodidae > Hymenopus > Hymenopus coronatus. The sequence continues at coordinate 100,242,198 of CM060883.1, read as the reverse complement.
TAAAGTATGGAGGTGCAACAATAGCCTTCAAACCCATAGATCTGCGGCCCAATACCTGACTGGAGAACGTGAGTTCTCACCATTCTCCCTAAAGTATGGAGGTGCAACAATAGCCTTCAAACCCATAGATCTGCGGCCCAATACCTGACTGAAGACCGTGACTTCTCACCATTCTCCCTAAAGTATGGAGGTGCAACAATAGCCTTCAAACCCATAGATCTGCGGCCCAATACCTGACTGAAGAACGTGAGTTCTCACCATTCTCCCTAAAGTACGGAGGTGCAACAATAGCCTTCAAATCCGGATCCAATACCTGACTGGAGAACGTGAGTTCTCACTATTCTCCCTAAAGTACGGAGGTGCAACAATAGCTTTCAAATCCATACACCTGGATCCAATACCTGACTGAAGAACGTGAGGTCTCACCATTCTCCCTAAAGTACGGAGGTGCAACAATAGCCTTCAAATCCATACACCTGGATCCAATACCTGACTGGAGAACGTGAGTTCTCACTATTCTCCCTAAAGTACGGAGGTGCAACAATAGCCTTCAAATCCATACACCTGGATCCAATACCTGACTGGAGAACGTGAGTTCTCACTATTCTCCCTAAAGTACGGAGGTGCAACAATAGCCTTCAAATCCATACACCTGGATCCAATACCTGACTGGAGAACGTGAGTTCTCACTATTCTCCCTAAAGTACGGAGGTGCAACAATAGCCTTCAAATCCGGATCCAATACCTGACTGGAGAACGTGAGTTCTCACTATTCTCCCTAAAGTACGGAGGTGCAACACTAGCCTTCAAATCCGGATCCAATACCTGACTGGAGAACGTGAGTTCTCACTATTCTCCCTAAAGTACGGAGGTGCAACAATAGCCTTCAAATCCATACACCTGGATCCAATACCTGGCTGGAGAACGTGAGTTCTCACTTAGGACCATTCGCCAATCTCCCTAAAGTACGGAGGTGCAAGTGTGTGTGTGTGTAGCATAAGTATGACATCTTCAAGACTAAATTGCTGATTACACTCCCCCCCCCCACAAAAAAGAGACAATTTAGACTAAACAAAAAACACCATTTTGTGATTTTTGAATCTTCAGTTTTGTGTATATATACGAAAGCTATCAATGCAAAACTTGTTTTTTACAAAGTTACAGTACATTACTCTATTTTTCAACGTAATTGTCATTGGTATCAAGGTATTTATTATCACGTGGTACAGATGTTATACTCTTCCATCGCTAAAGATATGAGCCAAGATGCCTCTGTCACTTTGAGATCTTCATCGTTTGGGAAATCTTTTCCATCCAAAAAGTCATGTACGGTGTCCAAAGTGAAACACCGGTTTTTCTTAATTCTTGCATCAACGCTTGCTTTCAATTCCTCCATAGCGATTGATGCACTTCCCCTCTGATCTTTACCGTTCACTCTGGTTCTTCCTTGATTACTCGTAAATTATGCGTCATTTCCTCACTGAAGACTCGTTCATTGCATTATCACTATACACTTGGGTTGTTTGTCTATAAGATTCGAAATTTTGTGCATTCAAACAGACGAATAAGTTTTCTGGCGGTAGAAAAGTATAACATTAGCATTGAAAAATTGGTAGCACGTGACAATAAATATCTTCACAGAATGGAGATTACGTTGAGAAATAGAGTAAGGTACTGCAACTTTGTGAATAAAGTTTTGCATTGATAACTTTCGTTATTATATAGTTATGCCAAATCGTCTGTTACTTTCTAGATGAGCTTCTTATTATTCTTTACTTCAATAAAAGCAGTTTGCAATGGCTTGTGTGTTAGTTTGGCGGCATCAATTGTCAGTCATATGTTTGTCATATTATGACATGACACTTTAGGCGATTGTGCAGCGGTGACATTGGTCAAATTGCTTATTACTTAACTGGCATTACTGCATTCTGATATCAGAACCATGCCCTACGTGAGTGTGTGGTGTTCCGTTCACATGACTTTCTTAACATCTCTGCAAAAAATTATTGTAAAAACCTTATTCTTCCATTTACTTAATGCTAACCGAGAAAAAAGCTAAGAGAAATAGTCTCGTTACATGCTTCCTTGAAGTAGAAGGGAAATAAGGGAGTAGCATAGGCTAAAGTGATAGTCAAAAGCTGGTTATTAGATGACTGAAGTTCCTTTGTATGGGCACGAGTTGAAAAATTCCTGTATGAGAAAAGCATAAGCTTTTCAAGGCTGAACCAAAAACAAAGGATACTTCAAAAACGATCAACAGTAGTATGTAAATAAGGCCTCAGTGGTAATATCGATCTGATTTGGAATCCTCGTGAGGGTTCAACGGTAGTACTTGTACGTGTCATAAGGAGAGGAAAGAAGGCGGACCCCCTCCGAGTGTGTGTGTGTGTGTGTGTGTGTGTGTGTGTGTGTGTGTAAGAGAGAGAGAGAGAAAGTGTGTAGTTCGATTGTGCCCCATTTCGAAACAAATAATCCAGAGTAATGAGATTAGTAAGAATAAACCTTAGGGTGAAACATGGGAGAAAACACAAGGGCTGAAAAAGAAAAGGATGTGTCCCCTTCGAAGTAAGGAATCCTGAGTAAGGTAGTGAGCAAAGGGAGAAATATGATAGAATAAAAAACACGTGTGTGTTCCTGCGAATCCATATTAATGTAGTGAGCAAAGGGAGAAATATGATAGAATAAAAAACACGTGTGTGAAGGGAGAAACGTCAGAGAAAAACACATGTGTGTTCAAAATCAGAGGGGAGAAACATGAGAGTTAAAATAAGGGTGATACACGTCGATCTTCGAAGTAAGGAAACCTAAGTAATGCGACTAGTGGTGGTAAATCCACTAGAGCCAACGACAAAGCAGAAAAGTAAATAATCAATAAACATCCCTAACAGCCAGCCAATCGCAAAACCGTAGAGAGCGAGAGAGAGAGAGAGAGAGAGAGAGAGAGAGAGAGAGAGAGAGAGAAATGGAAACACAATGCCCACCAGTAGGCGTACCAAACCATTACGTGGAAGTATAAAGACTAGAGTAATAGAAACAGATTTTATTCCATATCTAAGTATCCAAAAACTACATCATTTTAAAGTATTTTAGGTTTAAAGTTCTACTGCGCTCTGCAGGAGGTGTATAAAAGGTGTCATTAAGTTCCACATCAGACAGTCGACACAATGGCAACAGGAGAGAATCAACGTGGAGGTAAGAGATAATAGCAGAATATCTAAGTCTCAAGTGAAGGTGTTCTAACTTCTATATATCGCTGAAACAAATAACGGGTGAAGTGCGCGGCATGTTCTTTATTAGAATTACAACAATATTTTGATCAGGTTCTAAACAAATACAGAATCGTCATAGTAAAGGAGAAACAACACTAGTTTGACTGTTCACTTCCTTTATCTTAGTTATTATTAGAAATTTTAAAAATCCGTATTCCGATGAGAAAACTCAGCGTTATAGAAGGGAGAGCAATGCCTCATTTGATTAATGTTGCAAAAAAAATGTCAAAAGTTACATAGTATATTTCCTATATTCAAATTTCATAGTTACACAAAAAAGAAAAAGTGTAAATGACTGGCATTGTCAATTTTTTAGGTGTACCAGACGATCTGACACGCCAACTGGACCTGTTGGAGGAAGGATCGCAATTTCCAGCACAGAAGAAACTGAGTGAAATAGAACAGGATGTTCAGCACCCTGTCACAGCCTCTAGACGCGTCAAAACACACTACGGGAATCGCACCGTGATTCATCTGGAGGATTGTCAACTGTTCCTTCCAGTGAGGTACAGTACTATGACAGAGGATCAGATTAACACGCCTGGCAATGGGGGATATGTCATGGTATACAAGGGATTTGAAACTTTGAAGTCCGGATACAAGAAGCACAGCATATGTTTTTTACAGCAGAACAACGTAAGTACTAACGTCTCCACAGTTATAATGTTTATTTTAATATCACATTTCATTTAAATTGAATGAATACTACATATTATATGTGTGTTTTGTTTATCAAATTTTACATTTTCTACATTTCTGTATTATTTTTCTGATTTTTATTATTAAGATGTTTTATTATAGCACATTTAATTCAAATTTAACGAATACTGTAGATTACATTCGTTTTTTTTTGTTAAGGGGCATTTGGAGTGAAATTTTGAAATTTCTACAACAATTTTCTAAATTTATGTTTATTGTAAGGTCTCATTTCATTCAAATTTAACGAATACTGTTTTTTTTTTTTGTTAAGGAACATTTGGAGTGAACATTTAAAATTTCCAATATTTTCTAAATTTTCTATTTATTTTAATATCATATTTCATTCAAATTGAATGAATACTGTAGATTGCATCTGTCTCTTGTTTGTTAAGGGACATTTGGGGTGAACATTTAAAATGTCTAGAAAAATTTTCTAAATTTCTATTTATGTTTTTTTTTTAATGTTACATTTCATTTCAAAATTGAATCTATACTGTGCACAGTTTTGGGGCTTTGGATATTTATTTCATGAATGCTGAGTAACACTGGGAGTGAACAGTTTGAAAATTTTACTCGATTTCTGTATAGATATTCAATTATTTAAAGGTTTTAAATTTCAGCATTTCTGTATACATTTTTTTCTAATTTTAATTGTTAAGATGTTAATGTTAATATCACATTTCATTCAAATTTATCGAATACTGTAGATTACATTTCTTTGTTATGGGACATTTTTGGAGTGAAAATTAAAATGTCTACAAGTTTCTAACTTTCTGTTTATTATGCCACATTTCATTCTAATTCAACGAATACTGTAGATTACACTTTTTTGTTAAGGGATATTTGGAGTGATATTTTAAAATTTCAAATTTTTTTTTAAATTTCGATTGATTTTAATGTCACATTTCATTCAAATTGAACGAATGCTATAGATTACATTTTACATTTTCTGCATAGATATTTCTGATTTTTATTATACGATGAGTACTATAATATCACATTTCATTAAAATTTAACGAATACTGTAGATTATATGTGTTATTTTATATTTGTTAAGGGACATTTGGAGTGAAAAATTAAAATATACAAAAATATCTAAATTTGTGTTTATGTCACATTTCATTCAACATGAACCAACACTGCAGATTACATCTGTTTGTTGTTTGTTTAAGGGTCAGCTGGAATAAACATTTAAATTTGTTTTAAAAAATCTAAATTTCTGTTTATTTTTGTAATGTCACCTTTCAGAATATAGTTTTTATTCCTTAAGGGACATTGGAAATTTCTTTCACGGATGCTAAGCAACACTCAGAGTGAAAATTTTGAAAATTTGGCTCGATCTCTGTATAGATGTTTCATTATTTGAAGATTTTACATTTCGGCATTTCTGTAAAGAACTGTTACGATGTTCATTTTGATATCACATTTCATTCAAATTTAACGAATACTGTTGATTATATTTGTTTTTTGTTAAGGGATATTTGGAGTGAAATTTTAAAATTTCCAAAAATTTTCTAAATTTCTATTTGTTTTAATGTCATCCTTTATTCAAATTTAAGGAATACTGCAGACCACATCTCTTTGTTGTTTGTTAAGGGACATTTGGGCGAACATTTAAAAAACAATTTCTACAAACATTTCTAAATTTATGTTTATTTTTTTAATGTTACATTTCATTCAAAATTGGATCTATACTGCAGATAGTTTTTGCGACTTTGAATATTTGTTTCATGAATGCTAAGCAACACTGGGAGTGAACATTTTGAAATATTTTCTCGATTTCTGTATAGATGTTTCATTATTTAAAGATTTTAAATTTCAGCATTTCTGTATAGTTTTTTAATTGTTAACATGTTCAATTTTAAATGTCAGCATTTCTTTAAATATTTTTTTTCTGTCTTTAATTGTCATGATGTTCTTATTAATATCACATTTCATAATTACATGTTTTTTTTTGTTAATGGACATTTGGAGTGAACTTTTAAAATTACTATAAATATTCCTAAATATCTGTTTATTAAAATGTCACATTTGATTCAAGTTTACCGAATAGTAGATTAAATCTGTTTTTAATGTTAAGGGACATGTGGAGTGACCATTTAAAATTTCCAAAATTTCCAAAATTTTCAAAATTTCTATTTATTTTAGTATCACATTTCATACAAATTGAACAAATATTGTAGATTACATCTGTTTGTTGTTTGTTAACAGACGTTTGGAGTGAACAATCTAAATTCTATAAAATTTCTAAAGTTTAATGTCACATTTCATTCAAATTGAATCTATACTGCACACAGTTTTTATTCCTTAAGGGACGGTGGATATTTGCTTCATGAATGCTAAGAAACACTGTGAGTGCAAATTTTGAAAATTTTTCTCGATTTCTATATAGATGTTTCATAATTTGAAGATTTTAAATTTCAGCACTTCTGAATAGATTTTTTCTGATCTTAATTTTTCGATGTTCATTTTAATATCACATTTCATTCAAAATTAACGAATAATATAGATTACTGATGTCACATTTCGTTCAAATTTAGCAATTGCTGTAGATTATAGCTGTTTAAAGGGACATTTGGATTGAAAATTTAAAATTTCCAAAATGTTCTACATTTCTGTTTATCTTAATATCACATTTCATTCAAATTGAACAAATACAGAAGCTTACATCTGTTTATTGTTTGTTAAGGGATGTTTAGGGTGAAAATTTGAAGTTTCTACAAAAATTTCTAAATTTCTGTTTATTTTTTTAATGTCACATTTCATTCAAATTGAATCTATACCATAGACTGTTTAATTCGTTAAGGGACAGTGGACATTTGTTTCATGAATGTTAAGTAGCACTTGGAGTGAAGATTCTGAAATTTGTACCGATTTCTGCACAGATTTTTTCATTATTTGAAGATTTGAAAATTTCAGCATTTCTGTATAGATTTTAATTGTTACGATGTTTATTAAAAAATCACATTTCAATCAAATTGAACGAATATTGTAAATTATACCTGTTTCTTAGCGACATTTGGAGTGAAGATTTAACAAAAATTTCTAAATTTCTGGTTATTGTAATGCCACATTTCATTCAAATTGAATCTATACTGTAGACGTTTTTATTCGTTAACGAGGATATTGGATGTTTGTTTTATGAATGTTAAGCAACACGGTGAGTGAAATTTTTTAAATGTTTCTCGATTTTTTTGAAATTTTTACTTTTTCTGCAGTTCTGTACAGATTTTTTCTGATTTTAATTGTTAATACCACTTTTAATTGAAATTGAACGAATACTGTAGGTTATAGCTTGTTTTGATTGTTAAGGGACATTTGGAGTGAAAATTTTAAAATTTCCGATATTTCTCTTTATGTTAATATCACATTTCATTCAAATTGAACGAATACTGTAGATTACATCTGTTTTTTTGTTTATTAAGGTGCATTTGGAGTGAAAATTTCTACAAACATTCCTACATTTGTATTTTTTTTTCTATTTCTTTTAATGTCACATTTCATTCAAATTGAACAAATACTGTAGATTATGTCTGTTTTTTGTTTGTTTGTTTGTTAAGTGGCATTTGGACTGACAAATGAAACAATAATAAAAAAATTAAGCATTATTTCATGCAATTTATTATATACTTTTTTATATGGCTATAAATGAATATTTGTGTTGGGATACTGACTCGCTGTTAAAACTGTTTCAGGTTCCAACCAAAAGAGACCCCGCAGGGATGCCACCGATGTAAATGAACCCCAGGCCAAGAGACAATCGCTAGCATGTGACGCAACAGGGCAAACGTCAGAGTCCTCAGTAAGTCATGGTCAGAAGTTACAGTGCTGTCAGAAAGAAAGTGCTTTCAAAAACAGATTGCAAACAATGAGAATAGATATTACCATAAACATATTTGATTCTGAAGCATATGTCGTGTTCTAGTTAGCAATCTGATTGAAACTCATGTAACTGAATATAAATGTGGAATCAAAGTAGGCGCGACTCTAACTTGCGCATATATAATTACTACCCCTATAAAGAACAGATTGAGATGTTTAATTTTAACACCAAAAATGGATTATGTCGTACAAAGTACAAACCTCAGTCGATGGTATAATGATGAAATAAAAAAAAAAACTTTATTATCACATATCGATAATTTTGAAACCCGAGATAGTTCGAAGGCTCTCCATCAGATTCATTCATTAACCATTAACATCTGTAGATACGATGCATTAAATGCATCTCAGTATATAGAATTGCCCGCATTTATTAAACATAAGAGGGTAGTCATAAATATAAAGAATACAGACAATAAGCGCTTTGGTTGGTGTCTGCTAGCAGCAAAGTTTCCAGCAGAGCATAACAAAATGCGAACATGTTCTTATTCTAAATATAAAATGACAGAAGAATTTAACTTTGAGGGAATACAATTTCCAGTCGGACTCGATCAATTAGATGCATTTGAAAATCAAAACAGAGATATATCCATTTCTGTTTTTGGAGTAGAAAATCAACGTATTATTCCACTATATCAAAACTTAAATAGAAAAGATACTCACGTTAATCTCTTAAGAATTGAAAATGAACATAGATCACATTATACTTTAGTTACAGATCTGTCGCGTCTTTTGAGAAGTAAAATGAGTAAATCCAAACGAAAAATGTAGATTTGTGAGGCCTGTTTAAAGGGCTTTTCAAGTGAAGCGATATTAAGCAAACACCGTTTACACTGTATGAAATGTCAAAATATCGTAACACCTCAGTTGGGAGTTGATGACGTAGTTGAATTCAAAGCTTACAATAAGGCTTTCCCAGTTCCATTTGTGGTCTATGCAGATATAGAAACAATACTTCCTAAAGTACAGTCATGTCAACCATCTTGTTCTAATAGTTGGTCGCGATCAATACAGCATCATGAGCCCATCTCAATAGCTCTTAAGTTGATATGCAGATATGATGAGTCCCTTTCAAAATTTAAACTTTTCAGGGGTTCTAATGCGATCAGTGAATTCCTCATTGAACTTAAATTAATTGCTGATGATGTGATTCAGATATATTCAAATATTATTGAGTTGACAATGTCTGAGGAAGATGAAATTATTTTTCAAAATTCTGAGTACTGTCACATATGCAAATGGAAATTGGAAATTGATGACATTAAAGTACGTGACCATTCGCACTTAAGTGGCCATTTTTTGGGTCCAGCTCATAGCTCGTGCAACTTAAACAGAAAACTACCAAATTTCATACCTATATACTTTCATTGTCTCTCGAACTATGATGCTCATTTTATAGTTAGACACCTAGGTTATGATAATGAACCTATTTCTTGTATATCGCAGAGTTCAGAACGATATCTCTCATTTAGTAAGAAATATAAGTCAATATACTTTTGATTTTTGGATACATACAGATTCATGAGTGATAAATTGTCAAATCTAGCCGATTTGTTAACCGAGAAGGATTTCAGAATTACAAACAGGGAGTACAAAACTCTGGAAAGTCAAAGACTTATGAGACAAAAAGGTATCTTCCCATATTCGTATGTAGACAGCGAAGAAAAATTAAAGGAGACGTCACTACCTCACAATTTGATGAAATAACCGCTGAAGAGTACAGTCATTCTCAAAATGTGTGTAAAACGTTTGATATTAGGAACCTTGGGGAGTATAGTGATTTATATCTGAAAACAGACACCTTATTGTTGGCCGATGTTTTTGAAAATTTCCGTGATCTTGCATTGAAAATCCATGGTTTGGATCCTAGTCACTACTTCACATTACCTGGATTAGCTTTCGATTCTATGCTCAAAATTACGAACATAAAAATATCATTGATAACCGATAAAGAGATGATAGATTTCTTCGAGTCTGCTATCAGAGGAGGTTTATGCATAGTATCGAAACGCTATGCAAAAGCTAACAATAAGAACATGTCTGATTATGATCATTTGCAACCCGATAATTATCTGGCATACCTGGACGTGGATAATTTATATCCTACTGGAATGTTAGAATTTCTGCCATACGGGGGACTCAGATGGTTAAGTAGAGAAGAAATCAGTAATATCGATTTCTTAAAAATACCATCCAATTCAAAGTTCGGTTACGTTTTGGAAACAGACTTAGATTATCCATCTTCACTACACGACTCCCATAATGAATTTCCATTATGCGCACAGAGTGAGATTCCACCCAAGGGTGAGTACAAGAAACTGTTAGCCACACTAGCACCCAAACGTAATTATATATTACACTATGGAAACCTGCAGCAATGTATTCAATTAGGGATGACTTTAACTCGCATACATAGAGTGGTCGCATATGATCAATCAGATTGGCTTAAAACATACATAAACTTAAATTCAGATTTGCGTGCAAAGGAGAGCTCCAAATTTGGACAGAATCTATATAAATTAATGAATAATTGCGTTTATGGTAAATTCATTGAGAATGTACGAAAGTATAGTGACTTCCGTCTTGTTACATCATGGAAGCAGGCACGTAAACTAATTGCACGTTCAAACTTTGTTAGGTATGTAATATGTTCAGAGGAACTAGTAGGAATTGAAATGGCGAGAGAGGAACTTCGTATGACTAAGCCTATATATATTGGTCAGGCAATCCTTGACAAGTCAAAATTTATAATGTACAATTTCTATTACAATATAATGAAACCTAATTTAAAATATATTGTTCTAATTTACGTTGACACAGATGCATTCCTTTTTGAATGCAGCACAGATATATAAAAGTAACATACAATATTTTGACACATCCAATTATGCTCAGGATAATGTTTATGGAATACCTCGTGTTAACAAAAAAATTATCGGGCTGTTTAAAGATGAATTAGCCAGAAATGTCAATACTGAATTTATAGGATTGCGATCAAAATTGTATACTTTTAAATATGATGGACAAGTTGTAAAAAAAGCAAAGGGTGTCTCAAAGAATGCAAGCGTTCGATCAGTTTTGAAGACTACAAATCGAGCCTTGCTGATACGAGTAAAACGTTTTATTCCAAGCAAACGACATTTAGAAGTAATAAACACGATATCCATACAATAGAAATGAACAAGGTAGCATTGCACAGTCGTGATGACAAACGTTTGCTTCTGGAAGCTTCATATTCAACCCTAGCTTGGGGTCACTATTCTATAGTTGAAAATTCTGACCATGAATGAGGGTGGGAAGTATCAAGAGGTCTGGGGAGGGAGAAACATTTCAATGGCAGTATTGCACTACATTTTTGGAAGTATATTTTGAGATATTACATAGAAAACCGAAAATGTAGTTTAAAATATATATTTTATGGAAGCATATTTAGTAATACAAACTGCATCTTAATGTTCATTTCTTTACACAAATTCGATGAAATTGCAACACATATTTTTTCCAGAGTAGTTTTAGGATACTTAGATAGGGAATCAAAGTTGTAGTTTATGGAATCACATTTAGTATTTCGTATCTTAATTTTCATTTCTTTACAAAATTTTACGAAATTGCAATACATTATTTTTCCAGATTAGTTTTAGGATACTTAGATAGGGAATCACAGTTGTAGGATTATTTTCAAAATGTAGATTGTACTTAGTATTAATAATGTATATTAATTTGAATTTTTCATACACAATTTTGAAAACATTGCTAAACAAAAAAAATAATAATTTGTGTATTTGATTTGTCTCCGTTGTTTTCATTTACATCCTTATTCTTATCCTCATCCTTATTATAGAAGGTAGAAAATAAGAACACACATGCCGGCATGTTGACGTGGTAGCTAAGTGATAAAGCAACCGGCTACAGACCATGAGATATTTAGTTCAAATCCAAGCTATAGCATCGAATTTTTTTTCAGTCTGACTCTACCTATCCAACTCCTGTCCCACACAAGCCTTGGGTAATCAATAAGAACGCATAGTTCAATATACCAATTTTTTATTGCCTAAAAACAATTTTGGTTACATTAAATCCTTACTTTCAATCCATTCTGACTTAGGAAAGCCTAACCATTTCACTTTAACTTTGTTTCCTCTTCGCTTTAGTACTTTTTCAACCAGGTATGTATCAGGATATCGCGTTGTCGATAGCTAATGCCCATAGAGTGAGTGAGTGAGTAGTGTTTAAGGACCCGTCGATAACTATGTCATTTGGGCCCGAAGTTAAGAAAAAGAAAAACACATTAAAAACAAATCTATAGAAAAAAAGTTAAAATGTGCTAAAAACCCTTACAAAGGCACACACGAGAAAAGGCCCGGGTGATAAAACCAAGGCTAAAAGGTTAAAAAACTAAAAACACACTCACAAAAAGTGGTCCCATATGGTAAAAGTCAGAGTCTAAAAAGTTAAAAAGGCTAAAATTGCACACACGCATGAAACAGGTCAGATGTCTTTGCTGAGGCCAATAGAGGCAACAAAGCGTAGCACCATATCGACGGAATTGGCGTCGTCGCATAAAATGGCAGGTAAGGAGGTACCCAGGCCGATGGATTGTCGTTCACGAAGAAATTTCGAACAATCAAGCAACACATGTGCCACAGACAGACGAACATCGCAGGTCTGACATATAGAAGCTGGCTCAGCGCGTAGAAGGTAGACATGTGTTAGCCGCGTGTGACCGATACGCAGACGCGTAAGGATAACCTCGCGGCGCCATTTTGGCTGGCAAGATGTGAGCCATGGCTGTACCGTGTCTTTGAGTGTGCGAAGCTGTGTACCTGCTAAGTTTTGCCAAGATTGCTGCCAAGCTAAAAGAAGAGACCTGCGAAAGTAACGTGCAACATTCCCTGAGGGCACAGCCGCTTCCGAATAATCCTGCAAGGAGCAGGCAGCCTTGGCAGACCTATCCACTACCTCATTACCTGCAATACTGACAGGAATTGGAACCCACGTGAAGATGAACTGGTAGCCGCACGCAATCAATTCAGAAAGGCGAGATTGAATATGCATAACGAGTGATGAGGAGCCAGTATACTGCTGCAGAACCTGTAGGGCACTCAAGGAATCGCTGCAAACAAGAAAACTACCAGGTGCTAAAAGCGAGATAAAATCTAGAAAGTAAAAGATAGCGTACAGTTCGGCGGTGAATACCGAACTGGCGTCCGCAAGGCGAAAATTATATGTTACTCCATTGAAATAAAAGGCCCAACCTGTAGCTCCTGCCAGCTGGGAGCCGTCAGTGACTACCGGTGCATATGCCCAGTAATTGCATAAAAGTTCGTAAAACAGTCGCTGAAATACCTCCTGAGAGGTCGAACGTTTCACAAGGTTGGAGAGGCTCAGGTCGAAACTGGGACGCCTCAGTTGCCAAGTAGGTTCCGGATAAACAAAAACACGCTACACAGGAGGCAATCTGAGAACCCTATCGGAGAGCAGTTCACGAAACAGAATGCCACAGGGGCGTGAAGCAGTGGCGTTCCTCAGATAGCGGTGTGAATAATCCGGGCGTAACACAGGGTTAAAACAAGGATGGCGGGGGTTCGCAGACAACTTAGCAGCATACGAACAAAGTAAAAATGAGCGACGCACTGCCAGTGGGGGTTCACCAGCATCGGCATACAAGCATTCCACACGACTAGTGCGGAAGGCTCCTGTAGCAAGACGTAAACCGATATGATGAACGGTGTCTAAAAGGCGAAGTTCAGAAGCGGTCGCTGCGCCGCAAATAAAACAACCGTAACCTAGTTTTGAGCGAACGAGTGAACGGTACAAACGCAGCATCACTGAACGATCGCCGCCCCACGACGCACCAGAAAGCAGTTTGAGGATCCGCAGCGAACGGTCACAGGAGGCACGAAGGTATCGGATGTGGGGTACCCAAGAAAGTTCACGGTCTAGGTGGAAACCTAAGAACTTCAAGGACGGAACGAAAGGCAGTGGCACACCGTTCAATTGGAGGTCAGGAGGAGGGTGTACTCCGCGAAGACGGTGGAATTGTATGCACTGAGTTTTCGTAGGCGAAAAACGAAAACCATTGCGAAGCGCCCAACCAGCGATGGAGTTTATGGAGAGCTGGAGTTGTCGTTCGAGATGTTCAGTGCTGTAGGAGCGATAGTACAGCGCAATGACATCCACATACAGTGACGATGATATCCCACTACGAATCACGCCAGTAATAACGTTGATGTCCGCGGCAAAAAGCATAACACTAAGAACGGAACCTTGGGGTACACCGTTCTCCTGAATCTTCTCCCGCGAGAGAGTATTGCCAATACGGACACGAAAGCGGCGCAGCTGGAGAAAGTTGCACGGAAATAGGGCCAGATGGCTGCGTAACCCTGAACTGTGCAAATTACGCAGAATACCATATCGCCAAGTAGTGTCGTAAGGCCTCTCGAGGTCAAAAAAGACACTCACGACTTGCTGATTCAGAAGGAAAGCATTCGGTACACAAGGTTCCATACGCGCCAGGTTATCAACGCTTGGACGACCGCGACGAAATCCGCACTGCTCGGAACAGTGCCCTTCGCTCGCCTCCAAAAGTAAACCGAAAACTGATCATGCGTTCCAAGGTCTCGCAAATGACGCTCGTGAGGCAAATCGGCCGGTAAGAGGATGGGAGTGTCCGGTCTTTGCCAGGACGAGGGATAGGAATGACAATACCCTCTCGCCACACAGGCGAGAAAACCTGTTCGCGCCAAATGCGGTTATAGAGGTCCAGAAGGAATGTAACGGGTGCAGGTGGGAGGTGAAGCAACATTTGTCGGTGGATATCATCGGGACCAGGAGAAGAGCCCCTCTCAGCGTGTAAAGCATGCGTTAGTTCCGCAAGGGGGAAGGGTGCATTGTACGGCTCACTACAGTCACTAGTAAAATCATAGCGAAATCTCTCAGCAGCTTCCTTAATGGGAAGAAGTGCATGGTCGTAATTGCCCGTTGCACTTGTCGTAGCGAAGGAGGTGGCTAGAGCGTCGGTAACATCCCTTTCGCTGGTGAAGGTGGAGCCGTGAACGGTAAGGCCAGGGATGTATGTCCTGAGACATTTGCCTGTCATGCGGCGCACCGAAGTCCTCACTCTCTGTGAGGAGCTCCTGCGAGAAAGCGAGGAGACATATGCTTTCCACGAATTCCGCTTGGCATTACGAACGATATAGCGCGCCTTAGCCCGGGCGCGTTTGAAAGTAACAAAGTTCTCCGCCGTCGGGTGTAGGTGGAAATGACGAAGAGCTTTTTTACGTGCCTTTAATGCCAAGTTGCAGTCTTCGGTCCACCACGGCACTGGAATACGCCGAGGGGTAGAAGACCTCCGAGGAATACTGGATTCTGCGGCGAGCAAAACCGAGCAAGTAAAATACTCCACCATGTCTTCTATAGAGGTACAGCCATCGGAATTGAAATTGAGCAGAGAGGAAAACGTTTCCCAATCAGCTTTGGAGATAATCCAGCGGGGATGTTGAGTGGGTAAGGGATACTGTCCCGAAAAACGAATGTCAAAGGGAATTGATCACTGCCGTGAATATCGGAAAATACCGACCAATCCAGGAAGGGTAGTAAAGCAGGGCTGCAGAAAGTTACATCTAGGGCGGATAGGGTGCCATATGCAGAAGATGAGAATGTGGGTGCACAGGAGTTTAAGAGTAATAAACCAGACCTGTCGCAAACGTCTGCTAATATTATACCTCGAGCATCGTCAGCAGAAGAACCCCAAAGAACATTGCAAGCATTGACACCACCCAAAAAGATCAGCGGCGGGGGAATTTGTGCTAACAATGCCTGAAGCTCAGTGTCTGAGATCACATCGTGCGGCGGCAAATAGACATTGCAAACAGAAAAGGAGATGGAAGGCAATGTTACGCGCACAGCTACCGCTTGTAGCGGGGTGTTGAGTGTAATACTGGCGCCAAGGATGGTAGGAGCCACGAGAGTAGCAACCGTTGCAAGCACGCTGGCCACCAAAAAAGTCGTGTCTGAAGGATTGAAAATGACGAAGTGGAAGGGTATGGTGGGGATGTAAGTGGGTTTTCTGGAGACAGAGGATTGAGGGTGAACGCTTGATGATTATATGTTGAAGGTCTGGTAGACGGGCCCTGATCCCATTGAATTCCACTGGATTATATCCATGGTGAGATACAAATTAAGGTGGTGTCACTTCTTTCTTTCTCACCTTAGCAGATTTAGCTCCAACTAACATAAAATCCGTGTCTTCCTCAGACTCCCTTGGTGGTCGGGAGTCAGAAGAAGTCTCTCAGTTCGCAGAACGAGAGCGGGACGTTGCCGAAGTTCGGCTCATCGGTCTACTACGTTGACGGGAACGATCTCCGGCAAAGGATGAACTAGGAGCACATGGGTTAGTCGACGGCTGAGATTGCTGCTGTGCATCAGAAGTTGTATACTGAGATGCAGATGATTGAGCACGTAAAGGAGCGGCTTCGCACAAGTCAGTTTGCATCGACGCATCCGCGACAGGCACAGTCTGTAAACCGACGGATTGGACAAGCTTACGGCGAACGGCTGAGGAGTATCCTGTGGTGTTGGCCGGCTTTAGCTGCTCAAAGCGCCGTCTCGCCTCAGGAAAAGTAAGATGTACCTTCACACGTATTTCTTGTATGCTTTTCTCTGCTAGTACATGGGACACTGTAGAGAGCTAGACGGATGAGTGCCTTCACAGTTTACACAGCACGGTGCGCGCGTACAGACGGTGTCAACGTGTGCCACTAGACCACAACGATCGCAGGTTGCGGGTCGGGCACAGGCGGCTTGGGTATGCCCGAAGCGCTGGCACTTGAAGCACCGCATAATGTTCGGCACATACGGGCGGACGGCAGCACGTTCGTAACCACAGTATATGAACTCCGGAACACTAGTACCCTTGAACGTGAGAAAGATCGTACGCAATGCGTACTCCTTGCCCTCACGTTTACAATGTAGACGGTACGCCTGACAAACTCGCTGTTCTGAAAGATGGGTGGCAATATCTTCATTGGTGAGGTCGTCTAAGCTAGAGGTGGTGCCAACTCCTCTACAGGTGTTCCTGGACTTGTGGGGGTAAACTTTTATGCTGTACGATCCCAACAGAGTAGCACGAAGTAGCTTGTCCGATTGGTCTTTATTGTGGACATCTACCAGTAGCGTACCGTCTCGTACCTTGTCGCGTTTTTAACCTTGGCGCAGATCCTGTCAACTTCCCTTTGCACGTAGAATGGACGTATGTCTGAAAATTCCTTCGTTTCGTTCAACATAGCCATAACAATAAACTGGTCAAAATAAGAAGGTGGTGCGCGGTTTGACATATTGAAAAGACCCCCTTCCGGAACCGTCGGCGTCAGCCTGCCATCCGGGGGTTAAAGAAAAGACACCAAATCTTCACGGTCTGTGCCGTCACGGGAACCATCCCGTGACCGATACCCAAGGCCTACGTCACAAGTTTACCCTCCAAACACCACTGCTGGTCCATATGCGTATACCGTTCACCATGCACACCCCCGTTTTAAGCCCCTACCACAGTAATAACCGCCTGTGGCTCCCCGTTCTAGGCCGTGCAGCGACAGAACATATGCACGGATTCAGGGGACTTGTGGTTGATTACGCCGGAGCAACATCAGCGGTAACACGTCCGGCCCGTGAAACTATCCCAACGACGTAACACGGTCGTTGGGACACCAGCACAGGCCGGGCTTACTAACAAGCTACGTGAATGTACTTGACGGTATGGACGGGCTCCGCACCTAAGGCTACACATAGGGGCAGTGGGGAGGGTGCACCCAACCTTCAAGCCTGGGACCTGCGTAGAGCACACAAATTGGGAGCCGCGCTGGAACCGTGGAACAGGAACCACGGGGATAGTGAAATATCCCTGCTGGGGAAACAGGAGTTAATAAAGCTAATGCCTTACAAACTACTAAGTTCCATAAGCCTAGAATAGGACGAGGGTGATAAAGTGAACAAACGAAACAAACAAATGCAGAACAAAAGACGTGGCAACAGTGAATGGCGATGGGTAGGGTGAAGTGGCGGTGAGCGCCTCGGGAACCCCCGGGTGCGCCAAACCCGTACCTACCTTAGTAGGCCCCTGGGGGTGGGATTAGCTGGTCGGTTCAATTTGTTTCTTCTTAGGCGTTGGGCTATTTTAAGGAGCACGATCCTGCCGTTTCCGCACTGTCCCTCTGGCAGTGGCAGCAGAATCCTCCTGGTCTATCTCCTCCACACGGGAGGTCCCTTTTTCAAGAGCAAATAATGGTCCGAGAAGTTCGAACCGATTGGATTTGCTGATCGGCGAAGACGGCCGTCGCGGATTCAAGCCCTCCTCCCCAGATGACCCTTCAGAGGAGGATACACGTGTGGAGTTGCGTGTACTTTTCTTACCCTTAGATGACTTGGTAGAAGATTGCATATTCTCTTTCTAGAAGTCTTGTCGTACATACTTGGTCTTAAACTGTTTTTCCGGGGCAGAAGACGTCGTGAATTTACCAGCTTTAGTTCCCGAGGTCGAGTCCTTCGGTGACAAGTGTGCAGGACTATTCTGTAAGCTGGAGGATTTGGCAGATGTTGATACCAACTTGGGTGTAGGTGTCGAAGGCTTTGACAGCGCTTGGGCTAAAATAACCTTCTCCGCAATTGTAGCCCCGTTCATATCGCCGGTCTGTGTTGCGATTTCCCGACGCGGTACCGGTTTAGCTGCAACTGAGCTATAAGTACCGGGCCTCGGGGCAGAGGGTTGGCGGAATCGCAGGAGCTTCCGGGCTTCCAAGAAGGACACCTTCTCTTTCACCCGTATCTCCTGGATCGCTCGTTCCTCTGCTACGGGGGCAGTCTCGGGAACTAGATGGGTGTTCCCCGTTACAGTTCACACACGATGGAGCTGAAGCACAAGCCCCATCGTGGGAGATGTCCCCGCAGTGCACGCAGGTGGACTTGCCGGTACACAACTCACTAGTGTGACCAAAACGTTGGCATTTAAAGCACCTCAGCGGATTGGGTATATAAGGCCGAACTTGGATGGCTTCATACCCTACCCTAATCTTTTGAAGGAGGTCAACCCGATCAAAAGTAAGAAACAGGGTACGAGTAGGCAGGAATTCACCGTTGATCTTACGTTGTACCCGATAAACAGATGAGACACCCTGAGTCGCAAGATTTTCTTGGATCTTCTCAATGGTCTAACCGTCCAACGCGCGGGTTGTTACTACACCGCGGGAGGAGTTCAGCGACTTGTGCACCTCAGCCTTCACTGGATAGCTGGCTAACATGGTGGCTTTAAGTATCTTTGCAGCTTGCGAGGCGGAGCTGGCTTCGACAAGAAGTGTACCATTGCGAGCTCGAACGCAGGATTTAACCGAACCAGCAATGGCATCGAGACCCTTTTGGATAGTAAAAGGGCTCACCGTAAGGAACTTCTTACCTTCCTCTGTCCTATGAATAACCAGGTAGCGAGGACCACATGACTCGACTACTTCCTTTCCAACGTCTTTATTTGAAATCAGGGGTTTAAGTCTTGGTGCCATAAAAATGGTATAAATGCATCCCCCAGTGCTCCCCACCCACCACGGAGCCCAACGAGGGGTCACCCCACTGGGGTGACAGGGCTATACAGGAGATATAGCGGGCTCGCCGTCCCACTCACCCTGGAGTTCGGTGTAATACCTAGTCTTGGCCGATTGACTAGGGGTGGGTTAGTCCCTAGCCTCCCGTTTAGACAAATCAGAAACCAAAGCGGTGTATTAGGCTGCGCACCCTCCCCAGTTACTGAAAGACAGAAGCACAGGCTCAGTTACGCAACCCTCAAACAACCAGGATATTCCTTTTCACCGACACGGGTCTCCACGCACGGCCTACACGTGGTAAACGAAAGTAACAGATACAGTGCACAAGACGTGGCAACAGTGAATGGCGATGTGTAGGGTGAAGTGGCGCTGACCGGCTCGGGAATCTCCGGGTGCGCTAAACCCGTACCTAGCGTAGTAGGCCCCTGGGGGGAATGCCCATAGAATCCTCCAGAAATTTCATTTCCCTCATAATCCTTTATTATGTATGTTGGAGGAACTGTAGCCTTCACTTTGCTGATTTGAAATATCTCCGTACTCCAGTTTGGTGTGTATCCCTTTCCAAACATTGATTTATACTTTGAGATCTTAACGTTTTCACCGATTTTGAACTTTTTGATCTCCTCTTCTCTCTCTTATGGTGGCGTCGAGAGTAGACGCTGAGAAGATCATTGTTGGTGACATCTTTAGGACGCATTCGAATCGTTGAATGGTGTTATTATAAGAGAATATCACCTTAGGTAGGAGGTCTTGCCAGTGGTATGATTCTTGTATCAGGAACTCACGGTACATCATTGTTTTTATGGTACGTATTAGACGTTCCACAGCGGCTGCCTTTACAATGCTGAGTGTACTATAATGGTTGATCTTATACTTCATCATTAATTGTTTGAATGCGTTGTTATAAAACTCTTTACCACTGTCGGATTGAATGTGCTTTGGAGACGTTCCCATTTCCTTCAATATGAGCTCCATTGCATTTGTTACACGACTACCAGAATTATCCTTTAGAGGTTTTGCATAGGCCATTTTTGAATAAAAGTCGACAGTAATCAGTATATATTTATGTTTTTATTTTCCCTTGCATATGGCATCATTTCTATTAGATCGATCTGTACCAGGTCATGCAGTCCCTTTGTACTATTTTTCTACGAAGAAATTTTCTTCGCACTGGTGAATGTAGTTCGTGTGCAATTTATCGCTTAATCATGATATAATTTTAGATATACTCAGTTCATGTATTATTTCGTTGATCTCAATGTCGTGGTTCTTAATCCCCGCCTCTTGAGATGCAAGTAGAAGCCTCAGACGATTCACCAATATGTTAGGGTTGGACCAATAAATAGAATCGGTACTCTTCCGAAGCTCCTTCCATTCGACTGTCGATCCTATCCTTTTTATGAGATTCTTGATTATGTTTTTATATTTAAAGCCAGGATTCGACTTCAAACGACCGTTAAGCACATATCCACTTTTGTGAACTAATGTATTTTGTAGAATGTGAGCGTATGTATCCAGATCGTCTTCGGTATATGCTGATTGACTTGGCACTCTTTTGAAGATTATTTCAAGTAACCCAGGATTTTATTTTATAACGCTCACTCTCTATTTGAATGTAATTGTCACCGTCAATTTGGATAACTTTATTCCCTAGCCAATTCATAACGGATTCGATATGTCGTATCCAGTTCGTTTTTTCCTAATTTATGAATTTTGCCTAGGTACGATGTAATGTTATCCTCGTCTTCTTTCATGTCTTCAGTTTTCTTTTCCGCCTCTTCTTTGATTTGCAACATTGCGTTGAGAGGTGTAGTTACGGGTTGAAGAACCTCCGACATGATACGCTGGGTTTCGAACTTAGTACCCTTTAGAGACCGTAACTTTTCCCTAATAGCCTTGGTATGCTGTGCTATGGATTGCTTCAGTCTGATAGTATCACTTTCAGTATCCATTTTTGAAATGATTAATTATTCACTAGACATTTATAAGACAACCAATTCGATATTCAGGATATGTCCGTCTTTAAGTTGTTGAACTGGGGCTGTGAAGGTTATTCTATCTCCTTTCGTGAATGGGTATGGATATGTTTCTATACGTTTTCCGTTTACTGCAGCCATAGTACCTGATCTTGTGAATGGTTGTGGTGATGATATCATACTGAATTCGATCAATGACCCATCGAACGGGAGTGAATAGTATTCGAGTCCGGTCGTGAGCATATATCTTGTTGAGCTTCCTCGGAAAGCCTTTGTTTGTAGTCGAATGACCAGCTGACCTCTCAGTCGGTCTATAATCGTGTTTATGACGTTCACCTGAGTTTTGAGAACTTCGACCTTATCCATCGTCACGGTTAGAAATTTATCCATGGAGTGCTGTCTCGCGGTCATAGGTTCCAGGTTTTGCTCCACCACCTCAGCGATATCTTTTGGGAGGGGGTCTATGGCACTCTCGATGTACTTTAGCGTCTCTTCGTGTTTCTTTTCTACGACTTGAATGACCAAATTGCTTATTTGTTGCATCACCGTCGTCTATAGGAAGAGCTATTTCTTTTAATTTTCTGTGTCCGAACGTAACGTTTCCGTCAGAGTCCAATGACAGAGTATGTGATTCTACATAGTCTGTTAAATACTTTTTATTAGGCTCAGGAGTCATTAGTATTTTCAGTCTGATCTTATCAAGAAGTATATTGTTTTCAGAATCGCGTTCTAATACATATTTGCCTAAGTATGACATTAGATTCTCGTACTGAGTGTCGAGTGATGTTTGTATGTGATTCCTAAGCGCAGTTTCGATTTGACCCATGTGACGATAAGATGTTTTATCTGTGAATGTCTGCAATCGGATCTCGATGACAGACGCAATCGTATCCACATACTTCTTAGTCGACGCGTCACCTTCTTCCTCAGGGTCGCGAACATTACATAACCTCTTGTTTCGGAACAGATAGTTTCCATCACCATCCCGACTGATTAGAAACCAATTAATTACCCCCCTGTCGGGAGTTGTTCGCCGGGACCCGAACCTGTCGATGCTCATTACTATAATGAATGACGCTACTTAACTATTCACTGTGATAAAGGTATCGAAGCCACTTCTATAACGCCCATCGTTCAGGGGAAATTCTGGAGCAATGACAACAAAAGGTCACGAGTTCGATCCGTCGTTGCTCTCCCAAACTTTTCTACATAAATCTTTGAATTCTATATATCTCATATCTGTATTTACGTAATCGTCGTATATGTGTTTTAAGTTTAGATTGTCTTGTCTAAAGAGGATAATCATATTCGCATTATCTTAATTAAATGCTTGGGGACTTTGGCTTATGACTGTGCTAAATAAATAGCATCTACATTGCGATGTCTTCCCATACTGAATTACGATGCAATTTTACTCTGTTTCTCATTGATTACGTCATCGAACACGAAGATGGAATTTTCTCTACCTTCAGATGTATCTACAACATTGTCACCTTCCGTGAATGTGTAGACTCCTATGTCGGGTATGTTCCTTAGTACCTCGAATAGGTAATGGTATTTTGGTTGGTATAGAGATTTTGAGTATATGTACAGGTTTTCAAATCTAAGTCCATTCTCGTGAACTAGTAAATTGAGCAATACGTTGGTCTTTCCAGCATTCGAACTACCTAATATGAGCGCCTTCACGTTACTCGGAAAGAGTGATCCGTGTCTCCCTTCTCTCACATCACTATCGAAGTGAATCACTTGTATGGGCAGAGTACATTTCTGCTTTACAACTTTCGTCTTGTAACTAAGACTATAAAATGTATATATACAGTATTTATTCGCTATTGTATCATGAGACACAAGGGAGTACAGAAGGCTACTAAGAGAGGTGCGGGAGTTCTTAATTCTTTAGTTAATTCTCTACCATTTGAAGTTCATTTACCTGGATATAGATACTGCGGACCTGGAACCAAACTTTATAAACGATTACAAAGGGGTGACCCAGCCGTAAATCCATTAGACCAGGCTTGTAAAGACCACGATATCACCTACGCAGCGAGTCAAGACTCCAGCTCAAGACACTTGGCAGACAAGATCCTGGTGGATAAGGCTTGGAGTAGAACACAGGGTAAAGACGCTACTTTGGGTGAGAAACTCTCCGCTAGTCTTGTCACTACGGTCATGAAGGGCAAGCTTGCGACTGGCGCTGGTTTGAAGAGGAGGAAAGTGAGGAGGAGGAGAACTCTACCACCGCCAGCTCGGGGTGGTTTTCTACCATTGGTACCCTTATTAGCAGCATTGGGTGCAGGCGGAAGCCTTGCTGGAGGTGCTCTCACATTGCTAACTCTGTAAATAAGAAGAAAGCTGCCGATAAACATTTAAGTGAATTGATTCGTCATAATCAAATAATGGAGACTTTAGCTATGGGAAAAGGACTTAGAAAGAAGAAGCGAAAGGGCAAGGGGTTGTACCTACTCCAAAAACCTGGTCTGTATTTATTCCCACTAAAGCGGAACAGAGATTGAGAGGTATTCCAGACTTTTACATATTCCTCATTATAGGGGAGTGTATATGATACACCATCTGCCATCGAGACCGAAATTTAGAGAGAGGATTATCGTTATTGGCAAATCCTGGAACTCATTGGGTTGCTATACGCAAGGATGGAAGTTCTGCTTTATATTTTGACAGCGTTGGTAATCTGAAACCACCCAAGGAAATTGAGACCTATCTCAATGGTGTTTAGATAAAGTATAACAGGCATAGGTTTCAGAATTTCAACTCAGTTATTTGTGGTTAATTGTGTCTACAGTTTCTATCGACATGAGTTACACGATCACTGTAAGGGTACTGATTCCGTTATTTCAACGTTTTTGCATCCACCGATCTATCTGGACGCTGATGGTCTTTACGAGATTGCACTTTTAAATTTGGAGACTTTCTACGCTATTCCGAGCGTTGATAAGAGCAACAACTTATTCCACTATTATAAAGATGGTGTACTTTAACGATAGAACTTCCTCCAGGCACGTATGAAATTGATGACCTTCACAAGCTGCTCAAGGAAAGGCTTGGCACTGGTGATGACTTTTTCCTACGACCTAATAATAATACAATGAAAGCTGAAATTCAATGTCCCTATCCATTCGATTTTTCGACGGAGAACTCTATCGGCTCGCTTTTGGGATTCAACAAGACTGGAAGGGTTGAGGCGGGCGTCTTAACGACATCCGACAACCTGGTGAACATATTTAAAGTGAGTATCATCCACGTCGAGTGCAATGTTGCTACTGGTTCTTTCATTGACGGTAGAAGTGGTCATTCATTGTACGAGTTTTTTCCTTCGGTTCCTCCTGGCTACCACATTTCACAGGAACCTGCCAATCCAATATATCTACCTGTCATCGATACAAATATCATAGACCAAATAACCGTTTGCGTAGTGGATCAGAACGGTGATACGGTGAATTTTAGAAACGAAAACATAACTGTAAGACTACATATCAGTCGATATGGGAATAACTTTTAAAAGGAGATGCTATAATAGCTCTCCTCTTTCCCGACTACGCCATACTGGTTCTCATTCGATCTAAAAATTCTTATAATGGCATGAAGGGTGAAGAAGCAACTGATATTAGACTGAAGCGTATTGAATGGAGGATGCCAGTACTTAGACTTTCCGATTCCGAAAGAGTGGAAACTCAAATTGGTAAAATCTGATCAACCACTACACGTTGCCTTTCGAACTTGGGACCTGCACACACAACCTGCTGTTTCTGAGACTACATCTTTCAGTTGGAATATTGCTACTACCTCGAAACTAGAAAAACCTCGTTTTGTAATTTGGGAGTACAAACGGCTATACTGTATGATTCGACAAAAGATTGCTCTCTATTTGATCATTGTAACATCACTAATCTGAAACTGTATCTCAATAGTGATTGTTATCCATCCAACGATATGAACTTGGATTTTAGAACTTCAAAGTTTGCATCCCTATATGAACTGTACTCGAAATTCCAGAATTCATATTATGGGAAAGTTAATTATCCTCTGTTGAAGAGGAATGACTTTGCGAAATTTGCACTCCTATTCGTCATCGATTGCTCTGTAGCATTTTGGGAGGTGAGAAGTAACGATTAGATACCAGTGATGTAATTTGGTGTTCGTTCAAGCTTAGGTTTACCGGATGATTTCCATAAGTGCTCCAACTTTTATCGATAGATTCACGAGAAAATTGTTGGTTGCGAATTTGTCTAGAGAAAAGTTGAAGCAGCTCAAGTTGTATTTAATAAGACTATTTCGTGATTAGCCTTATGGACCCAAAAAATAATATTCCTAAAATCCCATTTGTCTTGACGTATACTTGCACCGAAATCACTGCAACTTGATATCCATATCGTAAATCATGGCCTTGTTGCTTACAGAATTCGTTGAACTGGTTCCACACACCCTATGTTGTTTTTAGTATTCTGCTGCTTTGAATTTTCAATTATTATGTTTACTTCAGCGATAGACCATTCCACAAAACGTTGTTATTGTGAGACGAGTGTTAGTTCAGAGAGAAAACAAGTGCACGTGGGTGCGATAAATTTAGAAAAACAATTGCTAAAAACCATTAAAATGCTCCGGTTGGTTGGAATTTTACGCGCCAATGTAGAAGATTGGATCATGTGTCATGAAAGAAATTGTCACTAAAATGAGGACTCGAACTTCCAAATTCGTGTTATTATTTTGTCTATTACGTGACTGTATATTGTAGACAGAGAAGGCACTGTTGTGGACCGAGAAATTCCTTGTCGAGAATTCACAGTAGATGTATGTATTAGTGTGTGTGGATCTGTGAGCAACGTAACTAAAAAACGGTTAATACCAAAACCGATATAATTTTGAGTTCGTGCATTTTGCAGGGAAGCGTCACTAAAACTTTCAAGAAAATGGCCCCTGCAAACTACTCTTTAAATGGAACATTTTGATTTTCTCAAACATTGATATAACATTCTGATTAAAATAATAAATATTTTTTTAACAAACTATATGTATATGTTGACTTTTCTGCTAATGCTATCTCAAGTCCTGTTTATTCTCGATGACTTTTGCAGGGTTGAACAATAATTTTACCACACAAACTTGAGACCGTTAATTAGCTTCTCTACAAAAACTATTGCTGGTTTATTAATTATTTAGCAGTGTATAGTTAAAGAGAACAAATGCTTATTAACTTACGTATTTAACAGAGTAAATTCAGCTTGGACCAAAGCAAATAGAAAGCTGATAGCAGAGCGGTATGAGAAGCTCTTTCTTAACAGGGTTTCTTTTGTCCAGTCACGTACCAACGGTTCACGCCGGGATTAAACCTTAAAATTCGGATGAGAGTAATTTTCCATTGTGCAACACGTGTCAAATGGGTGTTGCGGTGCACCCTGGAATGAGAACAGTGGGATTTGGGTAATATTTACGTCCGTTGCGCGGCCTTTCTGTCCAATCAGAAAGAATTACGGTATTTTTAGTATATAAAGAGCACAGGAAGGCACATCGTGGCTGTTTGTCGCTGTTTGCCACTATATGCCTTGGGTGGCTGTATGTCTCTCGTCTGATGCTGCTGTCATGCTGTCAGTTGTAACGCTGAACGTCACATCTTTGCACAATATGAAACATTGTAACTCGTAAGGATACTTGGTAGTTTACAGCGCTCTAAGTCAGGTGTATTTAAAGCCAGTGACGTGCACTCAATTAAATTGTGTAAAGCAGAATCAAGGAAGAAGAAGTACATATAATTATGTGTGAACAACCAAGTATTAAAGTTCCTAGAATGTGTTTAAGTTAGCAGAATTGTAAAGCAAAGTGTCTCGTACCTCCTAGTTAAAATAAACTCAAGGAAAGTTACGTACGTCTACGTTCTTATAACTCCCTGAACTACCCCCATTAGCTGTACCATCCCGAGAGAGTCAACTATCGTGCAGACTGAGCAACGCTGAGGCATATCACCGGTAGTAGATTCATATCAACAGGTACGTGGGTCTACTCATTGGTAGTGGAGTGAGTCTTAGAGCACCGCTAACGTCACCAATCTGGGCACGAAGCCGAGAACGCCGCTTCTGGTGCTCCGAACGTGGTGATTAGAAGAATACGCCACAACAATAAGTCTATCGCAAACTACACATATAAATCATGTCTTAAATACTAGGTAACATTGCCTCTTGGAGACGACTGGCGAACGACGAGTAGAAGGGGTGGATACCAACAGTTTCGAGGTCACTTTGGTGAAAAGGGATTTTTATTGTGTTTCCAATGTTTATATTCGCAAAGACTCAATCGCAGCGTTGATGCTAATAGCTAACGGCTATGATAACGTTGACACAACTTCCCCACTACAATAAACGCTTCTTCATACTCTTGTGATAACAATTATAATACATACCATAGGATATTCTGTTGGATAGGTAAAATCTGACTAGAAAATTCAATGCCATAGCCGGGATTTGAACCACGAATTTCCCGATCTCTAGCCGGTTGCTCTACCACTGAGCTACCATGGTAACATGGCGGCATAGCATTGAATTTCTCAGCTGACTCGCATGTTTCCCAGTAAACCACAAGGTGGTCTCAAATTATTTTTCATAGTATAGCCAAGTATTATAGTCAATTAAGATTGGTTTAATTGTTTTTTCTCAGAAGCCGTGTGTGCCATGGTAGCTCAGTGGCGGAGCAACCAGCTAGAGGCCGGGAGATACGTAGTTCAAGTCCCGACTTTTGCATTGCATTTTTCAGTCTGAGTCTAAATATCCAATTCCTGTCCGACACACGGCTTGGAAGAAAACAATTAATCCAATTATATTGTATTACACAGAGTTGCTAGACCACTCGCCTCCCACCTAGGCGGCCCGCATGTGGCATTGGTGGTGGACGAAGCGGCATCTGGGCGGGTTTTCTCCGGATCCTCCGGTTTCCCCCACCACTCATTCCGTCAATTTCTCCATCATCACCTTTCATATTCAATTTCGCTGGCATTTTATATCATCCACTTCCTCATGTTTATGCCGACCCCTTGTAACAGGTTCTCCGTTGTGTGGTTTCGTGCTGTAGGCTCTCCGACAGGTTTCTAACCCCCAGGAATTGACTTGAAAGTCCTAGAGGAAGGGTAAGCCGATTAGGAAACGAAATGAATTATACACAGAATAAATTAAGTAAACACAAAAACTAAAGAGCGCCTGATGAATACAGTTGTACACCGTCCAGAGAATCAGCCTGTTTAAGTCGGCAATGCATGTAGTCAAAGGTTCAATTCCATACCTCCCCTTTGAGACGAGGTGCTCGCTCAACTAATAATGCCGTCAACTAAAGGATGAATTAATCTGAAGTCCGTGGCCTAGTGGTTCCACCACTCGCCTCTCACCGAGGCAAATCTTTGGATACCAGGCGAACCGCATGTGGAATTTGTGGTAGGCAAACGGCACAAACAGCGCATTCCACCGCCCTTCATCTTCATTCCATCAGTGCCATCGCCTGCGGCGCCACAAACGGACGTTAAACACTATAAAAATCTGAACACGAAAACGCAGGAGCTATTAAAATATAAAGCTTATGATTATATTAACAGCCTTTGTAATACTATTGTTCGCCTCAATGTAACTAAATCTTAAAATGTATCCTTTCAAGCATTAAGAAAGCTGTTTTTGTCCACCATAGGAATTTACAAAAATAAATAAATAGATTAAAAAATGTCAAAGATTATGGTTAGTACATATTATGTACAAGGGTATAGAGAAGGTGTTGCATTGCACCCAAAAATTCGATACCGAGATTTCACCGGAAATACATGTTTTGGGACCCCTTGAATTCAAAATAGCATTTCTAGAAAAATGCCCGTGTGTGTGTGTGTGTGTGTGTGTCTGTGTGTCTGCGGGCAGCAGAGCTCAAAAACGAAAAGTCCGTTAAATACCAAACTTGATATTTAAATTCAGTATCTTCAGAGGATACCACACGAAGATTTCCAAGAAAGTGCCCCCAAACCAACTACCCTTTACATGGAAAAAATTTAGACATTTTTTATTTTCTAAAAGAATGGCTCTAACGATTTTAATTAAAATCTCTTATATTTAAGATATTTATGTGACAGTAAAATGTATATCTTAGTTTTTCTGGGAAGAACATCTGAAGACCTCTTTAATTTGAATGTTTTGTTTGTTTGTTTGTTGTTTTTTTTTTTTTGTTTTTTTTTAAATTTTGCATAACTATTAAACCGTAAGAGATAGACAAGAACTTACCGCACAAAAATGTAGATTACGATAAAACACATAATTTATGTTATATACATTTTTTCGTGGAGTTGCGTTTTAAAGATATTCCTTGTTATTGATATCATTTTTAAAATACTTAAATTTTTTCTCATACGGGAACTTGTCAACTCCTGGCCTCACAAAGAAACGGACTACAATATCGTAGCAACCACATTTTAAAATATTTGATTATCGGCTGTATTCCCTTACTTCCCTTCTACTTATAAATTAACTAAATAATTAGACCGTTTCTGTTAATGTTTTAGCATGAAGTAGATAGAAGAATAACCTTATTAACAATAACTTGTTGCAGAGAGATAGAGAAAGTCATGTGAATGGAGCACATCAGATCTTTTAATAAAGAACTGCTTCGCTAACCAATAAAATGGTGCTATTGCTATGGTTTACTAATGTAAAGCATTCTCCTTTGTACATTATTTTTGTAAGAAGAAGGTCATCTGTTAGTGAACAATTTGGGATTTACTCCTTATTTGAGAGCTTTTGTAGGCCGTAAGTGCTTGAGGACAAATTTAATTGAAAGACTTACCTTTCAGATCCACCAACTTATAAAGGCTTTGAGCGCATGTATCAGCTTGTTTTTTCACCCCACTTGTCACATTACTTTCGGTATTGCCCATGGTGATATTCACGACAACATTACAGTTTTACGTAGAAAACTCCAACATTCTTGCATGTCTCTACACATACAATGTATAAACAAAATTCGATACCGAGATTTCACCGCAAACATGTTTTGAGACCCCCTGAATCCAAAAACGCATTTTTTAGAAAAATGTCCGCGTGTGTGTGAACAACATAGCTCAAAAGACTGTTAAATACGAAGCTTGATATTTAAGTTCGGTATCTTCCAAGAATACCACATTAAGGTTTTCAAAAAAAAAGCCCCCCATCACAAATTTACCCTTTCCATGGAAACATTTTTGAAAATTTTGTTTTTCTCAAAAATGTCTCTAAAGCATTTATTAAAATACTGTATAATAAATTTACATAATAAAGCCGTTTCTATCACATATAAAATTTATATCTTGAATTTTCTGGGAATAGCTTCTGATGACATCTTTATTCTGGATGACTTTTGTATAACTGGTAAACCGTAAGAGATAGACAAAAAGTTACTGCACAAAAAATGTAGATCTCGTTAAAACACACAATTTATGTCATATACAATTTTTTTCGCGGATTTGACTGTTTTGGAGATATTCGTTGCTGTTAGTTTCCGTTTTATAATACTTAAAACATTTCACATGCGAGAACTTGTCAACTCCTGGCTACGCAAACAGACAGACTACAATCCCATAGCAACCCTATTTTAAAATATCTGACTGTCGGTTCAGTCTAGTATAATCCATTATTTCCCTTCTACTTATACGAACTAAGTAATACGACCGTTTCTGCTGATGTTTATTTGGATTAGAATAAAGTAGATAGAAGAATAAGCTTATTAACAAGCGATGTAGAGAAAGTTTTACGATTGGAACACATCAGATGCTTTCTCTTTCCTGTCTTTCTTAATATTTATTACTTAGTTCCTTGTGAGTAGAAGGGAATACACTAGGCTAAACCGACTGTCAAATGTGTTAACATGTGGTTGCTATGGCGTTGTAGTCCGTCTGTTTGCGTTGACAAGTTCCCTTACGAGAAAAATAATTTAAAACTAAAGTAAATAACAAGGACCAACTCCACGAAATGACATAACTTGTGTGTTGCAGCCCATCACTTACGGTTTACCAATTATGCAAAATGAATTACTATGATCATCCAGAACAAGGAGATGTTCAGAGGCTATTCCGTCAAAATTCAAGAGATGCATCATATAATTATCTTGAAAATATCTTTAATCAATATCGTTAGAGCCATTTTTGAGAAAGTCACAATTTTTCCAAGTAAATGGTAGTTTGGGGTGGGGGGATTTTCTTGAAAATCTTTGTGTTGCATCCTTGGAAGATACTGAACCTAAATATCACATTTGGTATTTAACTGACTTCCTTTTTGAGCTATGCTGCCCACAGACACACGTATACATATAGAGAGAGACACACACGGACATTTTGTATTTAGGGGTCTCCAAACATGTATTTCCTTTGAAATCTCGGTACTGAATACAATAGCTTGTGTATACACTACGAAATAAGAGAAAACACACTTGTCGGAGGCACTGGATGTTGGTGCTGCTGCTCCTGACACGCATGAGGACCTGAGTGTTATCCATCGCAGCAGCAGCAGGGAATCGATGGCCGCGCTGGCACGCGTTGGCACGGCGACCCGGGCAAGGTCACAACGTCAACCGTTTCTTACTTGGGCGGCTCATGCTATATCAGCTTTACCAAAACTAGTGTTCACTTCTTGAATCAGTGCAGCCTGCTCTCCACTTTCGTGATCTTACAACATTCCAGATTGGATTCTTGTTCCTTTTTACTTTCTCTACACATAGCGTACACAGAAGCTATTGCATTGACAACGAAAAGTCCGTTAAGTACCAAACTTGGTATTTAAGTTCAGTATCTTCCAAGAATGTGACACGAAGATTTTGATTAATATATCGTATATTAAAGATATTTACGTGACATATAAAACTTATATCTTGAATTTTCTGGCAATAGACTTTGAAGATACCTTAATTGTGAATTAATTTTGCTGAATTTTGCATAACTGGTGAACCGTAAGGCCTTACTGTACAAAAAAAAGTAGCACTCGTTAAAACACACAATGTATGTTAAACGCATTTTTTTCCTGGAGTTGACCGTTTCTAAGATATTCCTTCCCATTGCTTTCAGTTTTAAAATACTTAATACTTTTCTCATTCGAGAACTTGTCAACTTCTAGCCACACAAAGAACCGGAATTGTATACAATAGCCACCACATTATAAAACATTTGACTGTCTGTTTAGACTAGTGTACTCCCTTATTTCTCTCCTACTTACAAGGAAGCAAGTAATTAAGACAACTTCTACTAGTGTTTTTCTCGATTAGCATGAAGTAAATAGAAAAATAAGCTTATTAACATTAATTTGTTGCAGAGAGGTAGAGAAAGTCATGTGAATGGAGCACACCAGATTTTTGTACACGTCGTTATAACGTTCTGGTGAAAAAGTATCCTTTCCTTGTATCATGAAATATACAAGGTAACAGTATACAAGTGTAGTGGCTTGTATTACTTCACGTGGCGCTTCTAGAAGTATCCTCACCTTGCATCATAAACAGTCAAGGGAGTATACAAGTGTAGTGCTTGTATTATTAAACGTGGCGCTTCTAAAAGTATCCTCACCTTGCATCATAACCAGTAAAGTGAGTATACAAGTGTAGTGCTTGTATTACTGCACGTGGCGCTTCTAGAAGTATCCTCACCTTGCATAATAACGAGTCACGGGAGTATACAAGTGTAGTGGCTTGTATTACACCACGTGGCGCTTCTAGAAGTATCCTCACCTTGCATGATAACGAGTCACGGGAGTATACAAGTGTAGTGGCTTCTATTACACCACGTGACGCTTCTAGAAGTATCGTCACCTTGCATCATGAAATATGCAAGGGTAACAGTCAAGGGAGTATACAGTGTAGTGGCTTGTATTACTTAATGTGGCGCTTCTAGAAGTATCCTCACCTTGCATCATGAAATATACAAGGGTAACAGTCAAGGGAGTATACAAGTGTAGTGGCTTGTATTACACCACGTGACGCTTCTAGAAGTATCCTCACCTTGCGTCATGAAATATACAAGGGCAACAGTCAAGGGAGTATACAAGTGTAGTAGCTTGTATTACTGCACGTGACGTTTCTAGAAGTATCCTCACCTTGTATCATTAACAGTCAAGGGAGTATACAAGTGTAGTGGCTTGTATTACTGCACGTGGCGCTTCTAGAAGTATCCTCACCTTGCATAATAACGAGTCACGAGAGTATACATGTGTAGTGGCTTCTATTACACCACGTGGCGCTTCTAGAAGTATCCTCACCTTGCATAATAACGAGTCAAGGGAGTATACAAGTGTAGTGGTTTGTATTACTGCACGTGACGCTTCTAGAAGTATCCTCACCTTGTATCATTAACAGTCAAGTGAGTGAGTGAGTAGTGTTTAAGGGCCCGTCAACAACTAGGTCATTTGGGCACGAAGTTAAGAAAAGAAACACACATTAGAAACAAATCTAGAGAAGAAAAGTTAAAATGTGCTAAAAACCCTTACAAAGGCACACACGAGAAAAGGCCCGGGTGATAAAAAACCCAGGCTAAAAGGTTAAAAAACTAAAAACACACAAAAAGTGGTCCCATATAGTAAAAGTCAAGAGTCTAAAAAGTTAAAAAGGCTAAAAATGCACACATGCATGAAACAGGTCAGATGTATTTGCTGAGGCCAATAGAGGCAACAAAGCGTAGCACCATATCGACGGAATTGGCGTCGTCGCATAAAATGGCAGGTAAGGAGGTACCCAGGCCGATGGATTGCCGTTTACGTTGAAATTTCGGACAATCAAGCAACACATGTGCCACAGACAGACGAACAACGCAGGTCTGACATATAGGAGCCGGCTCAGCGCGTAGAAGGTAGCCATGTGTTAGCCGTGTGTGACCGATACGCAGACGCGTAAGGATAACCTCGCGGCGCCGGTTTGGCTGGCAAGATGTGAGCCATGGCTGCACCGTGTCTTTGAGTGTGCGAAGCTGTGTACCTGCTAAGTTTTGCCAAGATTGCTGCCAAGCCAAAAGAAGAGACCTGCGAAAGTAACGTGAAACATCCCCTGAGGGCACAGCCGCTTTCGAATAATCCTGCAAGGAGCAGGCAGCCTTGGCAGACCTAACCGCTACCTCATTATCTGCAATACCGACATGACCTGGAACCCACGTGAAGATGAACAAGTAGCTGCAAGCAATCAATTCAGAAAGGCGAGATTAAATACATATAACGAGTGATGAGGAGCCAGTATACTGCTGCAGAGCCTGTAGGGCACTCAAGGAATCGCTGCAAACAAGAAAACTACCAGGTGCTAAAAGCGAGATAAAATCTAGAAAGTAAAAGATATAGAGTAGAGTTCGGCGGTGAATACCGTACTGGCGTCCGCAAGGCGATAATTATGTGTTACTCCCTTGAAATAAAAGGCATAAACTGTAGCTCCTGCCAGCTGGGAGCCGTCAGTGAATACCGGTGCATATGACCGGTAAGTGCTTAAAAGTTCGTAAAACAGTCGCTGAAATACCTCCGGAGCAGTCGAACGTTTCACAAGGTTGGAGAGGGTCAGGTCGAAACTGGGACGCCTCAGTTGCCAAGCAGGCTCCGGATAACCAAAAACACGCTCCACAGAAGGCAATCTGAGACCCCAATCAGAGAGTAGTTCACGAAACCGAATACCACAGGGGCGCGAAGCAGTGGCGTTCCTCAGATAGCGGTGTGAATAATCCGGGCGTAACACAGGGTTAAAACAAGGATGGCGGGGGTTCGCAGACAACTTAGCAGCATACGAACAAAGTAAAAATGAGCGACGCACTGCCAGTGGGGGTTCACCAGCATCGGCATACAAGCATTCCACACGACTAGTGCGGAAGGCTCCTGTAGCAAGACGTAAACCGATATGATGAACGGTGTCTAAAAGGCGAGTTTAGAGGCGGTCGTTGCGTCGTAAATAAAACAACCGTAGTCTAGTTTTGAGCGAACGAGTGAACGGTACAAACGCAGCATCACTGAACGATCGCCGCCCCACGACGCACCAGAAAGCAGTTTGAGGATCCGCAGCGATCGGTCACAGGAGGCACGAAGGTATCGGATGTGGGGTACCCAAGAAGGTTCACGGTCTAGGTGGAGACCTAAGAACTTCAAGGACGGAACGAAAGGCAGTGGCACACCGTCCAATTGGAGGTCAAGAGGAGGGTATACTCCGCGAAGACTGTGGAAGTGTATGCACTGAGTTTTCGTAGGGGAAAAACGAAAACCATTGCGAAGCGCCCAACCAGCGATGGAGTTTATGGAGAGCTGGAGTTGTCGTTCGAGATGTTCAGTGCTGTAGGAGCGATAGTACAGCGCAAAGTCATCCATATATAGTGACGATGATATCCCACTACGAATCACCCTAGTAATGCCGTTGATGGCCTCGGCAAAAAGCATGACACTAAGAACGGAACCTTGGTGTACACCGTTCTCCTGAATCTTCTCCCGCGAGAGAGTATTGCCAATTCGGACACGAAAGCGGCGCAGCTGGAGAAAGTTGCACAGAAATAGGGCCAGATGGCCGCGTAACCCTGAACTGTGCAAATTACGCAGAATACCATATCGCCAAGTAGTGTCGTAAGCCCTCTCGAGGTCAAAGAAGACACTCACGACTTGCTGCTTCAGAAGGAAAGCATTCCGTACATAAGCTTACACACGCGCCTGGTTATCAACGCTTGAACGACCGCGACGAAATCCGCACTGCTCGGAACAGAGCACTTCTTTCGCCTCCAACCACCAGGTAAAACGAATACTGATCATGCGTTCCAAGGTCTTGCAAACGACGCTCGTGAGGCGTGAGTGAGTGAGTGAGTAGTGTTTAAGGGCCCGTCGACAACTAGGTCATTTGGGTCCGAAGTTAAGAAAAGAAATACACATTAAAAACAAATCTAAGGAAGGAAAGTTAAAATGTGCTAAAACCCCTTACAAAGGCACACACGAGAAAAGGCACGGGTGTTAAAAAACCAAGGCTAAAAGGTTAAAAAACTAAAAAAAAAAAAACACACAAAAAGTGGTCCTATATGGTAAAAGAGTCTAAAAAGTTACAAAGGGCTAAAATTGCACACACGCATGAAACAGGGCAGATGTCTTTGCTGACGCCAATAGAGGCAACAAAGCGTAGCACCATATCGACGGAATTGGCGTCGTCGCATAAAATGGTAGGTAAGGAGGTACCCAGGCCATTGGATTGCCGTTCACGATGAAATTTCGGACAATCAAGCAACACATGTGCCACAGACAGACGAACATCGCAGGTCTGACATATAGGAGTTGGCTCAGCGCGTAGAAGGTAGCCATGTGTTAGCCGCGTGTGACCGATACGCTGACGCGTAAGGATAACTTCGCGGCGCCGGTTTGGCTGGCAAGATGTGAGCCATGGCTGTACCGTGTCTTTGAGTATGCGAAGCTGTGTACCTGCTAAGTTTTGCTAAGATTGCTGCCAAGCTAAAAGAAGAGACCTGCGAAAGTAACGTGAAGCATCCCCTGAGGGCACAGCCACTTCCGAATAATCCTGCAAGGAGCAGGCAGCCTTGGCAGAGCTATCCGCTACCTCATTACCTGCAATACCGACATGACCTGGAACCCATTGAAGATGAACTGGTAGCTGCAAGCAATCAATTCAGAAAGGCGAGATTGAATACGCATAACGAGTGATGAGGAGCCAGTATACTGCTGCAGAGCCTGTAGGGCACTCAAGGAATCGCTGCAAACAAGAAAACTACCAGGTGCTAAAA
The DNA here is from genome assembly GCA_030762935.1 of Hymenopus coronatus. Classification (NCBI taxonomy): domain Eukaryota; kingdom Metazoa; phylum Arthropoda; class Insecta; order Mantodea; family Hymenopodidae; genus Hymenopus; species Hymenopus coronatus. Next base: position 100,205,069 of record CM060883.1, on the reverse strand, counting down.
GCGAGATAAAATCTAGAAAGTAAAAGATATAGAGTAGAGTTCGGCGGTGAATACCGTACTGGCGTCCGCAAGGCGATAATTATGTGTTACTCCCTTGAAATAAAAGGCATAAACTGTAGCTCCTGCCAGCTGGGAGCCGTCAGTGAATACCGGTGCATATGACCGGTAAGTGCTTAAAAGTTCGTAAAACAGTCGCTGAAATACCTCCGGAGCAGTCGAACGTTTCACAAGGTTGGAGAGGGTCAGGTCGAAACTGGGACGCCTCAGTTGCCAAGCAGGTTCCGGATAACCAAAAACACACTCCACAGAAGGCAATCTGAGACCCCTATTAGAGAGCAGTTCACGAAACCGAATACCACAGGGGCGCGAAGCAGTGGCGTTCCTCAGATAGCGGTGTGAATAATCCGGGCGTAACACAGGGTTAAAACAAGGATGGCGGGGGTTCGCAGACAACTTAGCAGCATACGAACAAAGTAAAAATGAGCGACGCACTGCCAGTGGGGGTTCACCAGCATCGGCATACAAGCATTCCACACAACTAGTGCGGAAGGCTCCTGTAGCAAGACGTAAACCGATATGATGAACGGTGTCTAAAAGGCGAGTTTAGAGGCGGTCGTTGCGCCGTAAATAAAACAACCGTAGTCTAGTTTAGAGCGAACGAGTGAACGGTACAAACGCAGCATCACTGAACGATCGCCGCCCCACGACGCACCAGAAAGCAGTTTGAGGATCCGCAGCGATCGGTCACAGGAGGCACGAAGGTATCGGATGTGGGGTACCCAAGAAGGTTCACGGTCTAGGTGGAGACCTAAGAACTTCAAGGACGGAACGAAAGGCAGTGGCACACCGTCCAATTGGAGGTCAAGAGGAGGGTGTACTCCGCGAAGACTGTGGAAGTGTATGCACTGAGTTTTCGTAGGGGAAAAACGAAAACCATTGCGAAGCGCCCAACCAGCGATGGAGTTTATGAAGAGCTGGAGTTGTCGTTCGAGATGTTCAGTGCTGTAGGAGCGATAGTACAGCGCAAAGTCATCCATATATAGTGACGATGATATCCCACTACGAATCACCCTAGTAATGCCGTTGATGGCCTCGGCAAAAAGCATGACACTAAGAACGGAACCTTGGGGTACACCGTTCTCCTGAATCTTCTCCCGCGAGAGAGTATTGCCAATTCGGACACGAAAGCGGCGCAGCTGGAGAAAGTTGCACAGAAATAGGGCCAGATGGCCGCGTAACCCTGAACTGTGCAAATTACGCAGAATACCATATCGCCAAGTAGTGTCGTAAGCCCTCTCGAGGTCAAAGAAGACACTCACGACTTGCTGCTTCAGAAGGAAAGCATTCCGTACATAAGCTTACACACGCGCCTGGTTATCAACGCTTGAACGACCGCGACGAAATCCGCACTGCTCGGAACAGAGCACTTCTTTCGCCTCCAACCACCAGGTAAAACGAATACTGATCATGCGTTCCAAGGTCTTGCAAACGACGCTCGTGAGGCGTGAGTGAGTGAGTGAGTAGTGTTTAAGGGCCCGTCGACAACTAGGTCATTTGGGTCCGAAGTTAAGAAAAGAAATACACATTAAAAACAAATCTAAGGAAGGAAAGTTAAAATGTGCTAAAACCCCTTACAAAGGCACACACGAGAAAAGGCACGGGTGTTAAAAAACCAAGGCTAAAAGGTTAAAAAACTAAAAAAAAAAAAAACACACAAAAAGTGGTCCTATATGGTAAAAGAGTCTAAAAAGTTACAAAGGGCTAAAATTGCACACACGCATGAAACAGGGCAGATGTCTTTGCTGACGCCAATAGAGGCAACAAAGCGTAGCACCATATCGACGGAATTGGCGTCGTCGCATAAAATGGCAGGTAAGGAGGTACCCAGGCCATTGGATTGCCGTTCACGATGAAATTTCGGACAATCAAGCAACACATGTGCCACAGACAGACGAACATCGCAGGTCTGACATATAGGAGTTGGCTCAGCGCGTAGAAGGTAGCCATGTGTTAGCCGCGTGTGACCGATACGCTGATGCGTAAGGATAACTTCGCGGCGCCGGTTTGGCTGGCAAGATGTGAGCCATGGCTGTACCGTGTCTTTGAGTATGCGAAGCTGTGTACCTGCTAAGTTTTGCTAAGATTGCTGCCAAGCTAAAAGAAGAGACCTGCGAAAGTAACGTGAAGCATCCCCTGAGGGCACAGCCACTTCCGAATAATCCTGCAAGGAGCAGGAAGCCTTGGCAGACCTATCCGCTACCTCATTACCTGCAATACCGACATGACCTGGAACCCATTGAAGATGAACTGGTAGCTGCAAGCAATCAATTCAGAAAGGCGAGATTGAATACGCATAACGAGTGATGAGGAGCCAGTATACTGCTGCAGAGCCTGTAGGGCACTCAAGGAATCGCTGCAAACAAGAAAACTACCAGGTGCTAAAAGCGAGATAAAATCTAGAAAGTAAAAGATATAGAGTAGAGTTCGGCGGTGAATACCGTACTGGCGTCCGCAAGGCGATAATTATGTGTTACTCCCTTGAAATAAAAGGCATAAACTGTAGCTCCTGCCAGCTGGGAGCCGTCAGTGAATACCGGTGCATATGACCGGTAAGTGCTTAAAAGTTCGTAAAACAGTCGCTGAAATACCTCCGGAGCAGTCGAACGTTTCACAAGGTTGGAGAGGGTCAGGTCGAAACTGGGACGCCTCAGTTGCCAAGCAGGTTCCGGATAACCAAAAACACACTCCACAGAAGGCAATCTGAGACCCCTATTAGAGAGCAGTTCACGAAACCGAATACCACAGGGGCGCGAAGCAGTGGCGTTCCTCAGATAGCGGTGTGAATAATCCGGGCGTAACACAGGGTTAAAACAAGGATGGCGGGGGTTCGCAGACAACTTAGCAGCATACGAACAAAGTAAAAATGAGCGACGCACTGCCAGTGGGGGTTCACCAGCATCGGCATACAAGCATTCCACACAACTAGTGCGGAAGGCTCCTGTAGCAAGACGTAAACCGATATGATGAACGGTGTCTAAAAGGCGAGTTTAGAGGCGGTCGTTGCGCCGTAAATAAAACAACCGTAGTCTAGTTTAGAACGAACGAGTGAACGGTACAAACGCAGCATCACTGAACGATCGCCGCCCCACGACGCACCAGAAAGCAGTTTGAGGATCCGCAGCGATCGGTCACAGGAGGCACGAAGGTATCGGATGTGGGGTACCCAAGAAGGTTCACGGTCTAGGTGGAGACCTAAGAACTTCAAGGACGGAACGAAAGGCAGTGGCACACCGTCCAATTGGAGGTCAAGAGGAGGGTGTACTCCGCGAAGACTGTGGAAGTGTATGCACTGAGTTTTCGTAGGGGAAAAACGAAAACCATTGCGAAGCGCCCAACCAGCGATGGAGTTTATGGAGAGCTGGAGTTGTCGTTCGAGATGTTCAGTGCTGTAGGAGCGATAGTACAGCGCAAAGTCATCCATATATAGTGACGATGATATCCCACTACGAATCACCCTAGTAATGCCGTTGATGGCCTCGGCAAAAAGCATGACACTAAGAACGGAACCTTGGGGTACACCGTTCTCCTGAATCTTCTCCCGCCAGAGAGTATTGCCAATTCGGACACGAAAGCGGCGCAGCTGCAGAAAGTTGCACAGAAATAGGGCCAGATGGCCGCGTAACCCTGAACTGTGCAAATTACGCAGAATACCATATCGCCAAGTAGTGTCGTAAGCCCTCTCGAGGTCAAAGAAGACACTCACGACTTGCTGCTTCAGAAGGAAAGCATTCCGTACATAAGCTTACACACGCGCCTGGTTATCAACGCTTGAACGACCGCGACGAAATCCGCACTGCTCGGAACAGAGCACTTCTTTCGCCTCCAACCACCAGGTAAAACGAATACTGATCATGCGTTCCAAGGTCTTGCAAACGACGCTCGTGAGGCGTGAGTGAGTGAGTGAGTAGTGTTTAAGGGCCCGTCGATAACTAGGTCATTTGGGTCCGAAGTTAAGAAAAGAAATACACATTAAAAACAAATCTAAGGAAGGAAAGTTAAAATGTGCTAAAACCCCTTACAAAGGCACACACGAGAAAAGGCACGGGTGATAAAAAACCAAGGCTAAAAGGTTAAAAAACTAAAAAAAAAAAAAAAAAAAAAAAAAAAAAAAAAAAAAAAAAAAAAAAACACACACAAAAAGTGGTCCTATATGGTAAAAGAGTCTAAAAAGTTACAAAGGGCTAAAATTGCACACACGCATGAAACAGGTCAGATGTCTTTGCTGACGCCAATAGAGGCAACAAAGCGTAGCACCATATCGACGGAATTGGCGTCGTCGCATAAAATGGCAGGTAAGGAGGTACCCAGGCCATTGGATTGCCGTTCACGATGAAATTTCGGACAATCAAGCAACACATGTGCCACAGACAGACGAACATCGCAGGTCTGACATATAGGAGTTGGCTCAGCGCGTAGAAGGTAGCCATGTGTTAGCCGCGTGTGACCGATACGCTGACGCGTAAGGATAACTTCGCGGCGCCGGTTTGGCTGGCAAGATGTGAGCCATGGCTGTACCGTGTCTGTGAGTGTGCGAAGCTGTGTACCTGCTAAGTTTTGCTAAGATTGCTGCCAAGCTAAAAGAAGAGACCTGCGAAAGTAACGTGAAGCATCCCCTGAGGGCACAGCCACTTCCGAATAATCCTGCAAGGAGCAGGAAGCCTTGGCAGACCTATCCGCTACCTCATTACCTGCAATACCGACATGACCTGGAACCCATTGAAGATGAACTGGTAGCTGCAAGCAATCAATTCAGAAAGGCGAGATTGAATACGCATAACGAGTGATGAGGAGCCAGTATACTGCTGCAGAGCCTGTAGGGCACTCAAGGAATCGCTGCAAACAAGAAAACTACCAGGTGCTAAAAGCGAGATAAAATCTAGAAAGTAAAAGATATAGAGTAGAGTTCGGCGGTGAATACCGTACTGGCGTCCGCAAGGCGATAATTATGTGTTACTCCCTTGAAATAAAAGGCATAAACTGTAGCTCCTGCCAGCTGGGAGCCGTCAGTGAATACCGGTGCATATGACCGGTAAGTGCTTAAAAGTTCGTAAAACAGTCGCTGAAATACCTCTGGAGCAGTCGAACGTTTCACAAGGTTGGAGAGGGTCAGGTCGAAACTGGGACGCCTCAGTTGCCAAGCAGGTTCCGGATAACCAAAAACACACTCCACAGAAGGCAATCTGAGACCCCTATTAGAGAGCAGTTCACGAAACCGAATACCACAGGGGCGCGAAGCAGTGGCGTTCCTCAGATAGCGGTGTGAATAATCCGGGCGTAACACAGGGTTAAAACAAGGATGGCGGGGGTTCGCAGACAACTTAGCAGCATACGAACAAAGTAAAAATGAGCGACGCACTGCCAGTGGGGGTTCACCAGCATCGGCATACAAGCATTCCACACGACTAGTGCGGAAGGCTCCTGTAGCAAGACGTAAACCGATATGATGAACGGTGTCTAAAGGGCGAAGTTTAGAGGCGGTCGCTGCGCCGTAAATAAAACAACCGTAGTCTAGTTTTGAGCGAACGAGTGAACGGTACAAACGCATCATCAATGAACGATCGCCGCCCCACGACGCACCAGAAAGCAGTTTGAGGATCCGCAGCGATCGGTCACAGGAGGCACGAAAGTATCGGATGTGGGGTACCCAAGAAAGTTCACGGTCTAGGTGGAGACCTAAGAACTTCAAGGACGGAACGAAAGGCAGTGGCACACCGTTCAATTGGAGGTCAGGAGGAGGGTGTACTCCGCGAAGACGGTGGAAGTGTATGCACTGAGTTTTCGTAGGGGAAAAACGAAAACCATTGCGAAGCGCCCAACCAGCGATGGAGTTTATGGAGAGCTGGAGTTGTCGTTCGAGATGTTCAGTGCTGTAGGAGCGATAGTACTGCGCAAAGTCATCCACATACAGTGACGATGATATCCCACTACGAATCACGCTGGTAATGCAGTTGATGGCCACGGCAAAAAGCATAACACTAAGAACGGAACCTTGGGGTACACCGTTCTCCTGAATCTTCTCCCGCGAGAGAGTATTGCCAATACGGAAACGAAAGCGGCGCAGCTGGAGAAAGTTGCACAGAAATAGGGCCAGATGGCCGCGTAACCCTGAACTGTGCAAATTACGCAGAATACCGTATCGCCAAGTAGTGTCGTAAGCCCTCTCGAGGTCAAAGAAGACACTCACGATTTGCTGCTTCAGAAGGAAAGCATTCCGTACATAAGCTTCCATACGCGCCAGGTTATCAACGCTTGAACGACCGCGACGAAATCCGCACTGGTCCGAACAGAGCACTTCGTTCGCCTCCAACCACCAAGTAAACCGAATATCGATCATGCGCTCCAAAGTCTTGCAAACGACGCTCGTGAGGCAAATCGGCCGGTAAGAGGATGGGAGGGTCCGGTCTTTGCCAGGACGAGGGATAGGAATGACAATACCCTCTCGCCACACAGGCGGGAAAACCTGTTCGCGCCAAATGCGGTTATAGAGGTCCAGAAGGAATGTAACGGATGCAGGTTGGAGGTGAAGCAACATTTGTCGGTGAATATCATCGGGACCAGGAGAAGAATCCCTCGCAGCGTGTAAAGCATGAGTTAGTTCCGCAAGGGTGAAGGGTGCATTGTACGGCTCAATACAGTCACTAGTAAAATCAAGGCCTAATCTCTCAGCAGCTTCCTTAATGGGAAGAAATGCATTGTCGTAATTGCCCGTTGCACTTGTCGCAGCAAAGGAGGTGGCTAGAGGGTCGGCAACATCCCGTTCGCTGGTGAAGGTGGAGCCGTGAACGTTAAGGCCAGGGATGTATGTCCTGAGACATTTGCCGGTCATGCGGCGCACCGAAGTCCACACTCTCTGTGAGGAGCTCCTGCGAGAAAGCGAGGAGACATATGCTTTCCACGAATTCCGCTTGGCATTACGAACGATATAGCGCGCCTTAGCCCGGGCGCGTTTGAAAGCAACAAAGTTCTCCGCCGTCGGGTGTAGGTGGAAAAGCCGAAGAGCTTTTTTACGTGCCTTTAATGCCAAATTGCAGTCTTCGGTCCACCACGGCACTGGAATACGCCTAGGGGTAGAAGAGCTCCGAGGAATACTGGATTTTGCGGCGAGCAAAACCGAGCAAGTAAAATACTCCACCATGTCTTCTATGGAGGTACAGTCATCGGAATTGAGATTGAGCAGAGAGCAAAACTTTTCCCAATCAGCTTTGGAGATAATCCAGCGGGGATGTTGAGTGGGTAAGGGATATTGTCCCGAAAAACGAATGTCAATGGGGAAATGATCACTGCCGTGAAGATAGGAAAATACCGACCAATCCAGGAAGGGTAGTAAAGCAGGGCTGCAGAAAGTTACATCTAGGGCGGATAGGGTGCCATATGCAGAAGATGAGAATGTGGGTGCACCAGAGTTTAAGAGTAATAAACCAGACCTGTCGCAAACGTCTGCTATTATTGTACCTCGAGCATCGTCAGCAGAAGAACCCCAAAGAACATTGCAAGCATTGACATCGCCCAAAAAGATCAGCGGCGGGGGAATTTGTGCTAACAATGCCCGAAACTCAGTGTCTGAGATCACATCGTCCGGTGGCAAATAGACATTGCAAACAGAAAAGCAGATGGAAGGCAATGTTACGCGCACAGCTACCGCTTGTAGCGGGGTGTTGAGTGCAATACTGGCGGCAAGGATAGTAGGAGCCACGAGAGTAACAACACCGTTAGAAGCACGCTGGCCACGAACAAAGTCGTGTCTGAAAGATTGAAAATGACGAAGTGGAAGGGTATGGTGGGGATGTAAGTGGGTTTCCTGGAGACAGAGGATTGAGGGTGAACGCTTGCTGATTATATATTGAAGGTCTGGTAGACGGGCCCTGATCCCATTGACATTCCACTGGATTATATCCATGGTGAGATAGAAATTAAGGTGGTGTAATTTCTTTCTTTCTCACCTTAGCAGATTTAGCTCCAACTAACCTAAAATCCGTGTCTTCCTCAGACTCCACTGGTGGTCGGGAGTCAGAAGAAGTCTTTCGGTTTGCAGAACGAGAGCGGGACGTTGCCGAAGTTCGGCTCATCGGTCTACTACGTTGACGGGAACGATCTCCGGCGAAGGATGAACTAGGTGCACATGGGTTAGTCGACGGCTGAGATGGCTGCTGTGCATCAGAAGTTGTACACTGAGATGCAGATTGAGCACGTAAAGGAGCGCCTTCGCACAAGTCAGTTTGCGTCGACAGGCACAGTCTGTAAACCGACGGATTGGACAAGCTTACGGCGAACGGCTGAGGAGTATCCTGTGGTGATGGCCGGCTTTAGCTGCTCAAAGCGCCGTCTCGCCTCAGGAAAAGTAAGATGTACCTTCACACGTATTTCTTGTATGCTTTTCTCTGCCAAGTACATGGGACACTGTCGAGAGCTAGACGGATGACTGCCTTCACAGTTTACACAGCACGGTGCGCGCGTACAGACGGTGTCAACGTGTGCCACTAGACCACAACGATCGCAGGTTGCGGGTCGGGCACAGGCGGCTTGGGTATGCCCGAAGCGCTGGCACTTGAAGCACCGCATAGGGTTCGGCGCATACGGGCGGACGGCAGCACGTTCGTAACCACATATATGAACTCCGGAACACTAGTACCCTTGAACGTGAGAAAGATCGTACGCAATGGGTACTCCTTGCTCTCACGTTTACCATGTAGACGGTACGCCTGACAAACTCGCTGTTCTGAAAGATGGGTGGCAATATCTTCATTGGAGAGGTCGTCTAAGCTAGAGGTGGTCCCAACTCCTCTACAGGTGTTCCTGGACTTGTGGGGATAAACTTTGATGCTGTGCGATCCCAACAGAGTAGCACGAAGTAGTTTGTCCGATTGGTCTTTATTGTGGACCTCTACCAATAGCGTACCGTCTCGCAGCCTTGTCGCGTTTTTAACCTTGCCGCAGATCCTGTCAACTTCCCTTTGCACGTAGAATGGACTTATGTCTGAAAATTTCTTGGTCTCGTTCAACATAGCCATAACAATAAACTGGTCAAAATAAGGTGGTGCGCGGTTTGACATATTGAAAAGACCCCCTTCCGGAACCGTCGGCGTCAGCCTGCCATCTGGGGGTTAAAGAAGAAAAGACGCCAAATCTCCACGGTCTGTGCCGTCACGGTAACCATCCCGTGACCGATACCCAAGGCCTACGTCACAAGGGTTACCCTCCAAACACCACTGCTGGTCCATATGCGTATACCGTTCACCATGCACGCCCCGGTTTTAAGCCCCTACCACAGGAATAACCGCCTGTGGCTCCCCGCTCTAGGCCGTGCAGCAACAGAATACATGCACGAATTCAGGGGAGTTGTGGTTGATTACGCCGGGGCAACGTCAGCGGTAACACGTCCGGCCCGTGAAAGTATCCCAACGACGTAACGCGGTCGTCGGGACACCAGCACAGGCCGGGCTTACTAACAAGCTACGTGAATGTACATGACGGTATGGACGGGCTCCGCACCTAAGGATACACATAGGGGCAGTGGGAAGGGTGCACCCAACCTTCAAGCCTAGGACCTCCGTAGAGCACACAAATTGGGAGCCGCGCTGGAACCGTGGGACAGGAACCACGGGGATAGTGAAAGATCCCTGCTGGTGAGACAGGAGTTAATAAACCTAATGCCTTACAAACTACTAAGTTCCATTAGCCTAGGAGAGGAAGAGGGTAATAAAGTGAACAAACGAAACAAACAAATGCAGAACAAAAGACGTGGCAACAGTGAATGGCGATGGATAGTGTGAAGTGGCGGTGAGCGGCTCGGGAACCCCGGGTGCGCCAAACCCGTACCTACCGTAGTAGGCCCCTGGGGGGTACAAGTGTAGTGGCTTGTATTACTTCACGTGGCGCTTCTAAAAGTATCCACACCTTGTATCATGAAATATACAAGGGTAACTGTCAAGGGAGTATACACGTGTAGTGGCTTGTATTACTTCACCAGGTGCTTTTAAAAGTATCCTCAGCTTGCATTATGAAATATGCAAGGGTAACAGTCAAGGGAGTATACAAGTGAAGTGGCTTGTATTACTGCACGTAGAGCTTCTAGAAGTATCCTCACCTTGCATCATGAAATATACAAGGGTAACAGTCAAGGGAGTATAAAGTGTAGTGGCTTGTATTACTTCACGTGGCGCTCCTAGTAGTATCCTCACCTTGCATCATGAAATATACAAGGCTAACAGTCAAGGGAGTATACAAGTTTAGGTGCTTGTATTACTCCACGTGGCGCTTCTAGAAGTATCCTCACCTTGTATCATAAACAGTCAAGAGAGTATACAATTGTAGTGGCTTGTATTACTGCACGTGACGCTTCTAAAAGTATCCTCATCTTGCATCATGAAATATACAAGGGTAACAGTCAAGGGAGTATACAAGTGTAGTGGCTTGTATTACTTCACGTGGCATTTTTAGAAGAATCCACACCTTGCATCATGAAATATACAAGGGTAGCGGTCAAGGGAATATCTCACCAATTTGGTTTGCTGAAATAGCTCCTTGCCTCTTGGTGTCCTAATGTCGCATCAATTTGGTTTACTGAAACAGCGCCTTGCCTCTTCGTGTCCTAATGTCTCATCAATTTGGTTTACTGAAACAACACCTTGCCTTTCGGAGTCCTATTGTCTCATCAATTTGGGGTACTGAAAGAGCGCGTTGCCTCTTGGTGTCCTAATGTCTCAACAATTTGGTTTACTGAAACAGCGCCATGCCTCTTAGTGTCCTAATGTCTCATCAATTTGATTTACTGAAACAGCACCTTGCCTCTCGGTGTCCTAATGTCTCATCAATTTGGTAAACTGAAAAAGCACCTTGTCTCTCGTTGTCCTAATGTCTCATCAATTTGGTTTACTGAAACAGCACCTTGTCTCTCGGTGTCCTAATATCTCATCAAATTGGTTTACTGAAACAGCACCTTGTCTCTCGGTGTCCTAATATCTCAACAATTTGGTTTACTGAAACAGAGCCTTGCCTCTTGGTGTCCTAATGTCTCATCAATTTGGTTAGCTGACACAGCACCTTATCTCTCGGTGTCCTAATATCTCATCAATTTGGTTTACTGAAACAGCGCCTTGCCTCTTTATGCCCTAATGTCTCATTTATTTTGTTTACTCAAACAGCACCTTGCCTCTAGGTGTCCTGATGTCCCGTCCATTTGGTTTACTGAAACAGCACCTTGCCTCTAGGTGTTCTTATGTCTCATCAATTTAGTTTGTTGCAACAGCGCCTTGCATCTCGGTGTCCAAATGTCTCATCAATTTGGTATGTTGCAACAGCGCCTTGCCTCTCGGTGTCCAAATGTCTCATCAATTTGATTTGTTGAAACAGCACCTTGCCTCTTGGTTTTCTATTGTCTCGATCAATTTGGTTTGCTGAAACAGCACCTTGCCTCTTGGTGTCCTAATGTCCCGTCCATTAAGCTTACTGAAACAGCACCTTGCCTCTTGGTGTTCTAATGTCTCGTCAAATTGGTTTGCTAAAACAGCACCTTGCCTCTTGGTGTCCTAATGTCCCTTCAATTTGGTTTACTGAAAGAGCACCTTGCCTCTTAGAGTTCTAAAGTCTCGTCAATTTGGTTTGCTGAAACAGCACCTTGCCTCTTGGTGTTCAAATGCTGCCTCAAAATGGTTTGCTGAAACAGCGCCTTGCCTCTTAGTGTTTAATGTCCGTCAATTTGGTTTGCTGAAACAGCATCTTGCCTCTTGGTGTTATAACGTCTCGTCAATTTGGTTTGTTGAAACAGCACCTTCCCTCTTGGTGTCCTAATGTCCCGTCAATTTGGTTTGTTGAAACAGCGCCTTGCCTTTGGGTATCCTAATGTCCCGTCAATTTGGTTTGCTGAAACAGCGCCTTGCCTCTTGGTGTCCAAAAGTCCCGTCAATTTGTTTTTCTGGACCAGCACTTTGCCTCTCGGTGTCCTAATGTTCCGTCTTTTTGGTTTACTGAAACAGCAACTTCCCTCTTGTTGTCCAAATGTCTCCTCACTTTGGTTTGTCGAAACAGCACCTTGCTTCTTGGTGTCCTAATGTCCCGTCTATTTGGTTTACTGAAGCAGCGCCTCTCCTCTCGGTGTCCTATTGTCCCGTCAATTTGGTTTGCTAAAACAGCGCCTTGCCTCTGGGTGTTCTAATGCCTCGTCAAGTTGTTTTACAGAAACACACCTTGCCTCTTGGTGTCCTAATGTCTCGTCAATTTGGTTTGTTGAAAGAGCACCTTGTCTCTTCGTGTCCGAATGTCTCATCAATTTGCTTTGTTTAAACAGTACCTTGCCTCTTGTTGTTCTAATGTCCCGTCCATTTGGTTTGTTGAAACAGCGCCTTGCCTCTTGGTGTCCTAATATCCCGTCATTTTGGTTTGCTGAAACAGCGCCTTGCCTCTTGGTGTTCTAATGTCTCACCAATTTAGTTTGTTGAAACAGCACCTTGCCTCTTGGTGTTGTAATGTCTCATCAATTTTGTTAGTTGAAACAGCCACGTGCCACTCGGTGTCCTAATGTCCCGTCCATTTGGTATTCTGAAACAGCACCATGTTTCTCGGTGTCCTAATGTCTCATCAATTTGGTTTACTTAAACAGCACCTTGTCTCTCGGTGTCCAAATATCAAATCAATTTGGTTTACTGAAACAGCGCATTGCCTCTTGGTGTCCTAATGTCTCATTAAATTAGTTTACTGAAACAGCACCTTGCCTCTAGGTGTCCTAATGTCTCATCAATTTGGTTTAATAAAACGGCGCCTTGCCTCTTGGTGTCCTAATGTCCCGTCCATTTGGGTTACTAAAACAGCACCTTGCCTCTAGGTTATTCTAATGTCTTATCAATTTACTTTGTTGCAACAGCGCCTTGCATCTCGGTGTCCTAATGTCTCACCAATTTGGTATGTTGCAACAGCGCCTTGCTTCTCGGTGTCCTAATGTCTCTTCAATTTGGTTTGTTGAAACAGAACCTTGCCTCTTGGTGTTTTAATGTCTCGATCAATTTGGTTTGCTGAAACCGCACCTTCCCTCTTGGTGTCCAAATGTCCCGTCCATTTGGTTTACTGAAACAGCACCTTGCCTCTTGATGTTCTAATGTCTCGTCAATTTGGTTTACTGAAACAGCACCTTGTATCTAGTTGTTCTAATATGTCATCAATTTGGTTTGCTTAAATAGCGCCTTGCCTCTTGGTGTCCTAATGTCTCATCAATTTGGTTTACTAAAACAGCGCCTTGCCTCTTCGTGTCCTAATGTTTCATCAATTTGGTTTACCGAAAAAACACCTTGCCTCTCGGAGTCCTAATGTCTCATCAATTTGGTGTACTGAAAAAGCGCCTTGTCTCTTGGTGTCCTAATGTCTCATCAATTTGGTTTACTGAAAGAGCGCCATGCCTCTTGGTGTCCTAATGTCTCATCAATTTGGTTTACTGAAACAACAACTTGCCTCTTGGCGTCCTAATGTCTCATCAATTTAATAATCTGAAAAGGCACCTTGTCTCTAGGTGTCCTAATGTCTCATCAATTAATTTACTGAAATAGCACCTTGTCTCTCGGTCTCCTAATATCTCATCAATGTGGTTTGCTGAAAGAGCACCCTGTCTCTCGGAGTCCTAATATTTCATTAATTTGATTTACTGTAACAGCGCCTTGCCTCTTGGTGTCCTAATAACTCATCAATTTGGTTTGCTGACACAGCACCTTGTCTCACGGTGCGCTAATATCTCATCAATTTGGTTTACTGAATCAGCGCCTTGCCACTTGGTGTACTAATTCTCATCAATTTGGTTTACTAAAACGGCGCCTTGCCTCTTGGAGTCCTAATGTCCCGTCTATTTTGTTTACCGAAACAGCACCTTTCCACTAGGTGTTCTAATGTTTCATCAATTTAGTTAGTTGCAACAGCGCCTTGCATCTCGGTGTCCTAATGTCTCCTCAATTTGGTATTTTGCAACAGCGCCTTGCCTCTCGGTGTTGTAATGTTTCGATCAATTCCGTTTGCTGAAACAGCACCTTGCCTCTTGGTGTCCTAATGTCCCGTCCATTTGGTTTACTGAAACACCACCTTCCCCATTGGTGTTCTAATGTCTCGTCTATTTGATTTGCTGAAACAGCACCTTGCCTCTTGGTGTCCTAATGTTCCTTCAATTTGGTTTACTGAAAGAGAACGTTTCCTCTTAGTGTTCTAATGCCTCGTCAATTTGGTTTGCTGAAACAGCACCTTGCCTCTTGGTGTTCAAATGCCCCGTCAATTTGGTTTACTGAAACAGCTCCTTGCCTCTTGGTCTTATAACGTCTCGTCAATTTGGTTTGTTGAAACGGCACCTTGCCTCTCGGTATCCTAATGTCCCGTCAATTTGGTTTATTGAAACAGCGCCATGCCTCTTGGTGTCCTAATGTCCCGTCAATTTGGTTTGTTGAAACAGCGCCCTGCCTCTCGGTATCCTAATGTCCCGTCAATTTAGTTTGCTGACACAGCGCCTTGCCTCTTGGTGTCCAAATGTCCCGTCAATTTGGTTTGTTGAAAGAGCACCTTGTCTCTTCGTGTCCTAATGTCTCATCAATTTGGTTTGTTTAAACAGCACCTTGCCTCTTGTTGTTCTAATGTCTTGTCCATTTGGTTTGTTGAAACAGCGCCTTGCCTGTTGGTGTCCTAATGTTCCGTCATTTTGGTTTGCTGAAACAGCGCCTTGCCTCTTGGTGTTCTAATGTCTCACCAATTTAGTTTGTTGAAACAGCACCTTGCCTCTTGGTGTTGTAATGGCTCATCAATTTTGTTAGTTGAAACAGCCACCTGCCTCTCGGTGTCCTAATGTCCCGTCCATTTGGTTTGCTGAAACAGCACCTTGCCTCTTGGTGTTCTAATGTCTCATCAATTTGGTTTGTTGAAAAACGCGCTGCCTCTCGGTGTTCAAATGTCCCGTTCATTTTGTTTGCTGAAACAGCACCTTCCCTCTTGGTGTTCTAATGTTTCATCAAATTGGTTTGTTGATCCAGCACCATGTCTCTCGGTGTCCTAATGTCCCGTTCATTTGGTATTCTGAAACAGCACCTTGTTTCTCGGTGTCCAAATGTCTCATCAATTTGGTTTACTGAAACAGCACATTGTCTCTCGGTGTCCTAATATCAACTCATTTTGGTTTACTGAAACAGCGCGTTGCCTCTTGGTGTCCTAATGTTTTATTAATTTAGTTTACTGAAACAGCACCTTGCCTCTAGTTGTCCCAATGTCTCATCAATTTGGTTTACTAAAACGGCGCCTTGCCTCTTGGTGTCCTAATGTCCCGTCCATTTGGGTTACTAAAACAGCATCTTGCCTCTAGGTGTTCTAATGTCTTATCAATTTACTTTGTAGCAACAGCGCCTATGAATCTCGGTGTCCTAATGTCTCACCAATTTGGAATGTTGCAACAGCGCCCTGCTTCTCGGTGTCCTAATGTCTCTTCAATTTGGTTTGTTGAAACAGAACCTTGCCTCTTGGTGTTTTAATGTCTCGATCAATTTGGTTTGCAGAAACCGCACCTTCCCTCTTGGTGTCCTAATGTCCCGTCCATTTGGTTTACTGAAACAGCACCTTGCCTCCTTATGTTCTAATGTCTCGTCAATTTGGTTTACTGAAACTGCACCTTGTCTCTCGTTGTTCTAATATGTCATCAATTTGGTTTGCTTAAATAGCGACTTGCCTGTTGGTGTCCTAATGTCTCATCAATTTGGTTTACTGAAACAGCGCCTTGCCTCTTTGTGACCTAATGTCTCATCAATTTGATTTACTGAAAAAACACCTTGCCTCTCGGAGTCCTAATGTCTCATCAATTTGGTGTACTGAAAAAGCGCCTTGCCTCTTGGTGTCCTAATGTCTCTTCAATTTGGTTTACTGAAAAAGCGCCATGCCTCTTGGTGTCCTAATGTCTCATCAATTTGGTTTACTGAAACAACAACTTGCCTCTCGGTGTCCTAACGTCTCATCAATTTAATAATCTTAAACGGCACCATGTCTCTAGGTGTCCTAATGTCTCATCAATTTGGTTTACTGAAACAGCACCTTGTCTCTCGGTGTCCTAATATCTCATCAATGTGGTTTGCTGAAACAGCACCCTGTCTATCGGAGTCCTAATATCTCATCAATTTGATTTACTGTAACAGCGCCTTGCCTCTTGGTGTCGTAATGTCTCATCAATTTGGTTTGCTGACACAGCACCTTGTCTATCGGTGCCCTAATATCTCATCAATTTGGTTTACTGAAACAGCGCCATGCCAATTGGTGTACTAATTCTAATCAATTTGGTTTATTAAAACGGCGCCTTGCCTCTTGGAGTCCTAATGTCCCGTCCATTTGGTTTACCGAAACAGCACCTTTCCACTAGGTGTTCTAATGTTTCATCAATTTAGTTTACTGCAACAGCGCCTTGCATCTCGGTGTTCTAATGTCTCATCAATTTGGTATGTTGCAACTGCGCCTTGTTTCTAGGTGTTCTAATGTCTCGTCTATTTGGTTTGCTGAAACAGCACCTTGCCTCTTAGTCTCCTAATGTCCCTTCAATTTGGTTTACTGAAAGAGAACGTTGCCTCTAGGTGTTCTAATGTCTCGTCAATTTGGTTTGCTGAAACAGCACCTTGCCTCTTGGTGTTAAAATGCCCCGTCAATTTGGTTTGCTGAAACAGCGCCTTGCCTTTTGGTCTTATAACGTCTCGTCAATTTGGTTTGTTGAAAAGGCACCTTGCCCCTCGGTATCCTAAGGTCCCGTCAATTTGGTTTATTGAAACAGTGCCATGCCTCTTGGTGTCCTAATGTCCCGTCAATTTGGTTTGTTGAAACAGCGCCTTGCCTCTCGGTATCCTAATGTCCCGTCAATTTGGTTTGCTGAAACAGCGCCTTGCCTCTTGGTGTCCAAAAGTCCCGTCAATTTGGTTTACTGAAACAGTACCTTGCCTCTCGGTGTCCTAATGTTTGGTCAATTTGTGTTACTGGAAAACAGCACCATGCCTCTTCGTGTCCTAATATCCCGTCCATTTCGTTTACTGAAACAGCACCTTACATCTCGGTGTCCTAATGTCTCGTCAATTTGGTTTACTGAAACAGCACCTTGCCTCTCGGGGTCCTAATTTCCTGTCTTTTTGGTTTACTGAAACAGCAACTTCCCTCTTGGTGTCCTAATGTCTCGTCAATTTGGTTGGTCAAAACAGCGCCTTGCCTCTTGGTGTTCTAATGCCTCGTCACTTTTTTTTACAGAAACAGCACCTTGCCTCTTGGTGTCCTAATGTCTCATCAATTTGGTTTGTTGAAAAAGCAGCTTGCCTCTTGGTGTTCTAATGTCCCGTCCATTTGGTTTATTAAAACAGCGCCTTGCCTCTTGGTGTCCTAATGTCCCGTCATTTTGGTTTGCTGAAACAGTGCCTTGCCTCTTGGTGTTCTAATGTTATCAAGTTAGTTTGCTGAAACAGCACGTTGCTCTTGGTGTTGTAATGTCTCATCAATTTGGTTAGCTGAAACAGCGTCCTGCCTCTCGGTGTCCTAATGTCCTGTCCATTTGGTTTGCAGAAAACGCACCTTGCTTCTTGGTGTTCTAATGTCTCATCAATTTGGTTCGTTGAAAAAGCGCTCTGCCTCTCGGTGTTCAAATGTCCCGTTCATTTGGTTTGCTGAAACAGCACGTGGCCTCTCGGTGTCCTAATGACTCATCAATTTGTTTTGTTGAAACAGCGCCTTGCTTCTTGGTGTCCTAATGTCTAATCAATTTGGTTTACTGAAACAGCCCCTTGCCTCTTGGTGTCCTAATGTCTCTTCAATTTGGTTTACTGAAACAGCACCTTGTCTTTTGGTGTCCTAATATCTCATCAATTCTTGTTTACTGATACAGCGCTTTGCCTCTTGGAGTTCTAATGTCTCATCAATTTGGTTTACAGAAACAGAACCTATCCCTCGGTTTTCTAATATCTCATCAATTTGGTTTGCTGAAATAGCGCCTTGCCTCTTGGTGTCCTAATGTCTCATCAATTTGCTTTACTGAAACAGCGCCTTGCCTCTTAGTGTCCTAATGTGTCATCAATTAGGTTTACTCAAACAACGCCTTGCCTCTCGGAGTCCTAAGGTCTCATCACTTTGGTGTACTGAAAAAGCGCCTTGCCTCTTGGTATCCTAATGTCTCATCAATTTGGTTTACTGAAACAGCGCCATGTATCTTGGTGTCCTAATGTCTCATCAATTTGGTTTACTGAAAAAGCGCCATGCCTCTTGTTGCCCTAATGTCTCATCAATTTGGTTTACTGAAACAGCACCTTGCTCTCGGTGTCCTAATGTCTCATCAATTTGGTAAACTGAAAAAGCACTTTGTCTCTCGGTGTACTAATATCTCATCAAATTGGTTTGCTGAAACAGCACCTTGTCTCTAGGTGTCCTAATATCTCATCAAATTGGTTTGCTAAAACTGCACCTTGTCTCTCGGTGTCCTTATGTCTAAAAAATTTGGTTCACTGAAACAGCACCTTGTCTCTCGGTGTCCTAATATCTCATCAATTTGGTTTACTGAAACAGCATCTTGTCTCTTGGTGTCCTAATGTCTCATCAATTTAGTTAGCTGACACAGCACCTTGTCTCTCGGTGTCCTAATATCAAATCAATTTGGTTTACCGAAACAGCGCCTTGCCTCTTGGTGTCCTAATGTCTCATTAATTTAGTTTACTGAAACAGCACCTTGCTTCTAGGTGTCCTAATCTCTCATTAATATGGTTTACTAAAACGGAGCCTTGCCTATTGGTGTCCCAATGTCCCGTCCATTTTGTTAACTGAAACATCACCTTGCCTCTTGTGGTCCTAATGTCCTGTCAATTTGGTTTATTCAAAGACCACCTTGCCTCTTAGTGTTCTAATGTCTCGGAAATTTAGTTTGCTGAAACAGCACTTCGCCTCCTGGTGTTGTAATGACTCATCAATTTGGTTAGTTGAAACAGAGCCGTGCCTCTCGGTGTCCTAATGTCCCGTCGATTTGGTTTGCTGAAACAGCACCTTGCTTCTTGTTGTTCTAATGTCTCATCAATTTGGTTTGTTGAAAAAGCGCCCTGCCTCTCCGTGTTCAAATGTCCCGTTCATTTGGTTTGCTGCAACAGCACCTTCCCTCTTGGTGTTCTAATGTCTCATCAATTTGGTTTGTTTAAACAGCGCCTTGCCTCTCGGTGTCCTAATCTCCCGTCCATTTGGTTTGCTGAAACAACACCTGGCCTCTCGGTGTCCAAATGAATCATCAATTTGTTTTGTTGATACAGCGCCTTGCTTCTTGGTGTCTTAATTACTAATCAATTTGGTTTACTGAAGCACCGCCTTGTTTAATGGTGTCCTAATATCTCATCAATTTGGTTTACTGAAACAGGACCTTGCCTCTTGGTGCCCTAATGTGTCATCCATTTGGTTTACTGAAACAGCGCCTTGTCTCTTTGTGTCCTAATGTCTCATTAATTTATGTTTGCTGAAACAGCGCCTTGCCTCTTGGTGTCTTAATGTCTCATCAATTTGATTTACTGAGACATCGCCTTGTCTCTTGGTGTCCTAATGTCTCATCAATTTGGTTTACTGAAACAGCACCTTGTCTCTTGGTGTCTTAATGTCTCATCAATTTGATTTACTGAGACAGCGCCTTGTCTCTTGGTGTCCTATTGTCTCATCAATTTGGTTTACTGATACAGCACCTTGTCTCTTGGTGTCTGAATGTCTCATTAATTTGGTTTACTGAAACAACGCCTTGTCTGTTGGTGTCATAATGTCTCATGAATTTTGTTTTACTGATACAGCACCTTGTCTCTCGGTGTTCTAATATCTCATAAATTTCGTTTGCTGAAACAGCGCTTTGCCTCTTGTTGGCCTAATGTCTCATCAATTTGGTTTACTCAAACAGCGCCCTGCCCCTTAGTGTCTTAATGTCTCATCAATTTGGTTTACTGAAGCAGCACCTTACCTCTCGGAGTCCTAATGACCATCAATTTTGGTTACTGAAACAGCGCTCTGCCTTTTGGTGTCCTAATGTCTCATTAATTTGGTTTACTGAAACAGTACCTTGTCTCTCGGTGTCCTAATATCTCATCAATTTGGTTTACTGAAACAGTGCCTTACCTCTCGTTGTCCTAATTTCTCATCAATTTGGTTTACTGAATCAGCATTTTCTCTCTTGGTGTTCTAATGCCTCATCAATTTGGTTTACTGAAACAGCACCTTGTCTCTCGGTGTCCTAATATCTTATCAATTTGGTTTACTGAAACAGCGCCTTGCCTCTTTGTGTCCTAATGTCTCAACAAATTGTTTTGCTGAAACACCACCCTGTTTCTCGGTGTCCTAATATCTCATCAATTTGGTTTACTGAAACAGCGCCATGCCTCTTGGTGTCCTTATGTCTCATCGATTTTTTTACTGAAACAGCACCTTGCCTCTAGGTGTTCTAATGTCTCATCAATTTGGTATGTGTCAACAGTGCCTAGCATCTCGGTGTCCTAATGACTCATCAATTTGGTATGTTGCAACAGCGCGTTGCCTTTCGGTGTCCTAAGGTCTCATCAATTTGGTTTGTTGAAACAGCACCTTGCCTCTTGGTCTTCTAATGTCTCGTCAATTTCGTTTGCTCAAACAGTACCTTACCTCTTGGTGTCCTAATGTCACTTCAGTTTGGTATACTGAAACAAAACCTTGCCTATTGGTGTTCTAAAGTCTCGTCAATTTGATTTGCTGAAACAGCACCTTGCCTCTTAGTGTTTTAATGTCTCCTCAATTTAGTTTTCAGAATCAGCACCTTGCCTCTTGGTATTCAAATGTCTCGTTAATTCGTTTTGCTGAAACAGCACATTGCATCTAGGTGTTCTAATGTCCCGTCAATTTGGTTTGCTGAAACCGCACCATCCTGTTGGTGTTCTAATGTCAGGTCAGTTTGGTTTGTTGAAACAGCACCTTGCCTCTCGGTGTACTAATGTCCCAACAATTTGGTTTGTTGAAACAGCGCCTTGCCTCTTGGTGTCCTAATATCCCGTCATTTTGGTTTGTTGAAACAGCGCCTTGCCTCTTGGAATCCTAATGTCCCTTCAATTTGGTTTGCTGAAACAGCGCCTTTGCTCTTGGTGTCGAAAAGTCCCGCCAATTTGTTTTACTGATACAGCAACTCTGGTCTCGGTGTCCTAATGTCACGTCAATTTGGTTTACTGAAACAGCACCTTACCTCTCGTTGTCCTAATGTCTCGTCCATTTCGTTTACTGAAACAGCAAGTTACCTCTTTGTGTCCTAATGTCTCGTCAATTTGGTTTGTAGAAACAGCACCTTATCTCTTGTTGTTCTACTGTCTCGTCCATTTGGTTTACTGAAACAGCGCCTTGCTTCTCGGTGACCAAATGCCCCGTCCTTTTGGTTTGTTGAAACAGCGCCTTGCCTCTCGATGTCCTAATGTCTCATCAATTTGGTTTGTTGAAACAGCGCCTTGCCTCTTGGTGTCTTAATGTCTCATTAATTTGGTTTACTAAAACAGCGCATTGTCTCTTGGTGTCCTAATGTCTCATCAATTTCTTTTGCTGAACCAGCATCTTCTCTCTCGGTGTCCTAATATCTCAAGAATTTGGTGTACTGAAACAGCGCCATGCGTCTTGGTGTGCTTAAGTCTCATCAATTTGGTTTACTGAAACAGAACCTTACCTCTAGGTGTCCTAATGTCTCAACAATTTCGTTTACTGAAACAGCGCCTTGCCTTTTTGTGTCCTAATGTCCCGTCCATTTGATTTACTAAAACAGTACTTGCCTCTATGTGTTCTAATGTCTCATTAATTTGGTTTGTTGCAAACGCGCCTTGCATCTCGGTATCCTAATGTCTCATCAATTAGGTATGGTGCCACAGCCTCTTGCCTTTCGGTGTCCTAAATTCTCATCAATTTGTTTTGTTGAAACAGCGCCTCGCCTCTTGAGGTCCCAATGTAACGTCAATTTGGTATGTTGAAACAGCGCCTTGCCTCTTAGTATCCTAATGTTCCGTCAATTTGGTGTGCTGAAACAGCACCTTGCCTCTTGGTGTTCAAAAGTCCCGTCAATTTGTTTTACTGAAAAAGCAACTTGCCTCTCGGTGTCTTAATGTCTCGTCAATTTGGTTTACTGGAACAGCACCTTGCCTTTTGGTGTTTTAATGTCCCGTCCATTTGGCTTACTGAAACAGCACCTTAACTCTCGGTGTTCTAATGTCTCGTCAATTTGGTTTACTGTCCTAGCACCTTGCCTCTCGGTGTCCTGATGTCCCGTATATTTGGTTTATTGAAACAGCTACTTCCCTCTTGTTGTCCTAATGTCTCGTCAGTTTGGTTTATTGAAACAGTACCTTGCTTTTTGGTGTCCTAATCTACCGTCCATTTGGTTTACTGAAACAGTGCCTTGCCTCTTGTTGTTCTAATTTCTCGTCACTTTGTTTTACTGAAACAGCACCTTGCCTCTTGGTGTCCTAATGTCTCATCAATTTGGTTTGTTGAAACAGCGCCCTGCCTGTCGGTGTTCTAATGTCCCGTCCATTTGGTTTGCTGAAACAGCACCTTGCCTCTTGGTGTTCTAACGTCCCATCAATTTGGTTTGTTGAAACAGCGCCCTGCCCCTCGGTGTCCTAATGTCCCGTCCATTTGGTTTGTTGAAACAGTGCCTTACTTCTTGGTGTCCTAATGTCTAATCAATTTGGTTTACTGAAACACTGCCTTGCCTCTCGGTGTCCTAATTTCTCATCAATTTGGTTTACCGAAACAGCACCTTGTCTCTTGGTGTTCTATTGCCTCACCAATTTGGTTTTCTGAAGCAGCACCTTGTCTCTTGATGTCCTAATATCTCATCAATTTGTATTGCTGAAAAAGCACATTGTCTCTCGGTGTCCTAATGTCTCATCAATTTGGTATACTGAAACAGCACCCTGTCTCTCGGTGTCCTAATGTCTCATCAATTTGGTTTACTG
The DNA here is from genome assembly GCA_030762935.1 of Hymenopus coronatus. Lineage (NCBI taxonomy): Eukaryota > Metazoa > Arthropoda > Insecta > Mantodea > Hymenopodidae > Hymenopus > Hymenopus coronatus. Next base: position 100,182,075 of record CM060883.1, on the reverse strand, counting down.
AAACAGCGGCTTGCCTCTTGGTGTAATAATGTCCCGTCCAATAGGTTTGCTGAAACAGCAACTTGCCTCTTGGTGTTCTAATGTCTCAACAATTTGGTTTGTTGAATCAGCGCCCTGCCTCTCGGTGTCCTAATCTCCCGATCATTTTGTTTGGTGAAACAGCACCTTGCCTCTCGGTGTCCTAAAGCCCAATCAATTTGGTTTGTTGAAACAGCGCCTTGCTTCTTGGTGTCCTAATGTCTAATCAATTTGGTTTACTGAAACAGCGCCTTGTGTCTCGGTTTCCTAATATCTCATCAATTTGGTTTACTGAAACAGCGCCTTGCCTCTTGGTGTCCTAATGTGTCATCTATTTGGTTTACTGAAACAGCGCCTTGTCTCTTTGTGTCCTAATGTCTCATTAATTTTTGTTTGCTGAAACAGCGCCTTGTCTCTTGGTGTCCTAATGTCTCATCAATTTGGTTTACTGAAACAGCGCCTTGCCTCTTGGTGTCCTAATGTGTCATGTATTTGGTTTACTGAAACAGCGCCTTGTCTCTTTGTGTCCTAATATCTCATCAATTCTTGTTTACTGAAACAGCGCTTTGCATCTTGGTGTTCTAATGTCTCATCAATTTGGTTTACTGAAACAGAACCTATTTCTCGGTTTTCTAATATCTCATCAATTTGGTTTGCTGAAATAGCGCCTTGCTTCTTGGTGTCCTAATGTCTCATCAATTTGCTTTACTGAAACAGCGCCTTGCCTCTTAGTGTCCTAATGTGTCATCAATTAGGTTTACTGAAACAACACCTTGCCTCTCGGAGTCCTAAGGTCTCATCAATTTGGTGTACTGAAAAAGCGCCTTGCCTCTTGGTATCCTAATGTCTCATCAATTTGGTTTACTGAAACAGCGCCATGTATCTTGGTGTCCTAATGTCTCATCAATTTGGTTTACTGAAAAAGCGCCATGCCCCTTGTTGCCCTAATGTCTCATCAATTTGGTTTACTGAAACAGCACCTTGCTCTCGGTGTCCTAATGTCTCATCAATTTGGTAAACTGAAAAAGCACTTTGTCTCTCGGTGTACTAATATCTCATCAAATTGGTTTGCTGAAACAGCACCTTGTCTCTCGGTGTCCTAATATCTCATCAAATTGGTTTGCTAAAACTGCACCTTGTCTCTCGGTGTCCTTATGTCTAAAAAATTTGGTTCACTGAAACAGCACCTTGTCTCTCGGTGTCCTAATATCTCATCAATGTGGTTTACTGAAACAGCATCTTGTCTCATGGTGTCCTAATGTCTCATCAATTTAGTTAGCTGACACAGCACCTTGTCTCTCGGTGTCCTAATATCAAATCAATTTGGTTTACCGAAACAGCGCCTTGCCTCTTGGTGTCCTAATGTCTCATTAATTTAGTTTACTGAAACAGCACCTTGCTTCTAGGTGTCCTAATGTCTCATTAATATGGTTTACTAAAACGGAGCCTTGCCTATTGGTGTCCCAATGTCCCGTCCATTTTGTTTACTGAAACATCACCTTGCCTCTTGTGGTCCTAATGTCCTGTCAATTTGGTTTATTCAAAGACCACCTTGCCTCTTAGTGTTCTAATGTCTCGGAAATTTAGTTTGCTGAAACAGCACTTTGCCTCCTGGTGTTGTAATGTCTCATCAATTTGGTTAGTTGAAACAGAGCCGTGCCTCTCGGTGTCCTAATGTCCCGTCTATTTGGTTTCCTGAAACAGCACCTTTCTTCTTGTTGTTCTAATGTCTCATCAATTTGGTTTGTTGAAAAAGCGCCCTGCCTCTCCGTGTTCAAATGTCCCGTTCATTTGGTTTGCTGCAACAGCACCTTCCCTCTTGGTGTTCTAATGTCTCATCAATTTGGTTTGTTTAAACAGCGCCTTGGCTCTCGGTGTCCTAATCTCCCGTCCATTTGGTTTGCTGAAACAACACCTGGCCTCTCGGTGTCCAAATGAATCATCAATTTGTTTTGTTGATACAGCGCCTTGCTTCTTGGTGTCCTAATTACTAATCAATTTGGTTTACTGAAGCACCGCCTTGTGTAATGGTGTCCTAATATCTCATCAATTTGGTTTACTGAAACAGGGCCTTGCCTCTTGGTGCCCTAATGTGTCATCCATTTGGTTTACTGAAACAGCGCCTTGTCTCTTTGTGTCCTAATGTCTCATTAATTTATGTTTGCTGAAACAGCGCCTTGCCTCTTGGTGTCCTAATGTCTCATCAATTTGGTTTACTGAAACAGCACCTTGTCTCTTGGTGTCTTAATATCTCATCAATTTGATTTACTGAGACAGCGCCTTGTCTCTTGGTGTCCTATTGTCTCATCAATTTGGTTTACTGATACAGCACCTTGTCTCTTGGTGTCTAAATGTCTCATTAATTTGGTTTACTGAAACAGCGCCTTGTCTGTTGGTGTCATAATGTCTCATGAATTTTGTTTTACTGATACAGCACCTTGTCTCTCGGTGTTCTAATATCTCATAAATTTGGTTTGCTGAAACAGCGCTTTGCCTCTTGTTGTCCTAATGTCTCATCAATTTGGTTTACTCAAACAGCGCCCTGCCCCTTAGTGTCTTAATGTCTCATCAATTTGGTTTACTGAAACAGCACCTTACCTCTCGGAGTCCTAATGACCATCAATTTTGGTTACTGAAACAGCGCTCTGCCTTTTGGTGTCCTAATGTCTCAATAATTTGGTTTACTGAAACAGTACCTTGTCTCTCGGTGTCCTAATATCTCATCAATTTGGTTTACTGAAACAGTGCCTTACCTCTCGTTGTCCTAATTTCTCATCAATTTGGTTTACTGAATCAGCAATTTCTCTCTTGGTGTTCTAATGCCTCATCAATTTGGTTTACTGAAACAGCGCCTTGCCTCTTTGTGTCCTAATGTCTCAACAAATTGTTTTGCTGAAACACCACCCTGTTTCTCGGTGTCCTAATATCTCATCAATTTGGTTTACTGAAACAGCGCCATGCCTCTTGGTGTCCTTATGTCTCATCGATTTTTTTTACTGAAACTGCACCTTGCCTCTAGGTGTTCTAATGTCTCATCAATTTGGTTTGTTGCAACAGCGCCTTGCATCTCGGTGTCCTAATGACTCATCAATTTGGTATGTTGCAACAGCGCGTTGCCTTTCGGTGTCCTAAGGTCTCATCAATTTGGTTTGTTGAAACAGCACCTTGCCTCTTGATCTTCTAATGTCTCGTCAATTTCGTTTGCTCAAACAGTACATTGCCTCTTGGTGTCCTAATGTCACTTCAGTTTGGTATACTGAAACAAAACCTTGCCTCTTGGTGTTCTAAAGTCTCGTCAATTTGATTTGCTGAAACAGCACCTTGCCTCTTAGTGTTTTAATGTCTCCTCAAATTACTTTTCTGAATCAGCACCTTGCCTCTTGGTATTCAAATGTCTCGTTAATTCGTTTTGCTGAAACAGCACATTGCATCTAGGTGTTCTAATGTCCCGTCAATTTGGTTTGCTGAAACCACAACATCCTGTTGGTGTTCTAATGTCTCGTCAGTTTGGTTTGTTGAAACAGCACCTTGCCTCTCGGTGTACTAATGTCCCGACAATTTGGTTTGTTGAAACAGCGCCTTGCCTCTTGGTGTCCTAATATCCCGTCATTTTGGTTTGTTGAAACAGCGCCTTGCCTCTTGGAATCCTAATGTCCCTTCAATTTGGTTTGCTGAAACAGCGCCTTTGCTCTTGGTGTCGAAAAGTCCCGCCAATTTGTTTTACTGATACAGCAACTCTGGTCTCGGTGTCCTAATGTCACGTCAATTTGGTTTACTGAAACAGCACCTTACCTCTCGTTGTCCTAATGTCTCGTCCATTTCGTTTACTGAAACAGCAAGTTCCCTCTTTGTGTCCTAATGTCTCGTAAATTTGGTTTGTAGAAACAGCACCTTATCTCTTGTTGTTCTACTGTCTCGTCCATTTGGTTTACTGAAACAGCGCCTTGCTTCTCGGTGTCCAAATGACCCGTCCTTTTGGTTTGTTGAAACAGCGCCTTGCCTCTCGGTGTCCTAATGTCCAGTCCTTTTGGTTTGTTGAAACAGCGCCTTGCCTCTCGATGTCCTAATGTCTCATCAATTTGGTTTGTTGAAACAGCGCCTTGCCTCTTGGTGTCTTAATGTCTCATTAATTTGGTTTACTAAAACAGCGCATTGTCTCTTGGTGTCCTAATGTCTCATCAATTTCTTTTGCTGAACCAGCATCTTCTCTCTCGGTGTCCTAATATCTCAAGAATTTGGTGTACTGAAACAGCGCCATGCGTCTTGGTGTCCTTAAGTCTCATCAATTTGGTTTACTGAAACAGAACCTTACCTCTAGGTGTCCTAATGTCTCAACAATTTCGTTTACTGAAACAGCGCCTTGCCTTTTGGTGTCCTAATGTCCCGTCCATTTGGTTTACTAAAACAGTACTTGCCTCTATGTGTTCTAATGTCTCATTAATTTGGTTTGTTGCAAACGCGCCTTGCATCTCGGTATCATAATGTCTCATCAATTAGGTATGGTGCCACAGCCTCTTGCCTTTCGGTGTCCTAAATTCTCATCAATTTGTTTTGTTGAAACAGCGCCTCGCCTCTTGAGGTCCTAATGTAACGTCAATTTGGTATGTTGAAACAGCGCCTTACCTCTTAGTATCCCAATGTTCCGTCAATTTGGTGTGCTGAAACAGCACCTTGCCTCTTGGTGTTCAAAAGTCCCGTCAATTTGTTTTACTGAAAAAGGAACTTGCCTCTCGGTGTCTTAATGTCCCGTCCTATTGGCTTACTGAAACAGCACCTTAACTCTCGGTGTTATAATGTCTCGTCAATTTGGTTTACTGTCCTAGCACCTTGCCTCTCGGTGTCCTAATGTCCCGTCCATTTGGTTTATTGAAACAGCTACTTCCCTCTTGTTGTCCTAATGTCTCGTCAGTTTGGTTTATTGAAACAGTACCTTGCTTTTTGGTGTCCTAATCTACCGTCCATTTGGTTTACTGAAACAGTGCCTTGCCTCTTGTTGTTCTACTTTCTCGTCACTTTGTTTTAGTGAAACAGCACCTTGCCTCTTGGTGTCCTAATGTCTTATTTATTTGGTTTGTTGAAACAGCACCTTGCCTCTTGGTGTCCTAATGTCTCATCAATTTGGTTTGTTGAAACAGCGCCCTGCCTGTCGGTGTTCTAATGTCCCGTCCATTTGGTTTGTTGAAACAGTGCCTTACTTCTTGGTGTCCTAATGTCTAATCAATTTGGTTTACTGAAACACTGCCTTGCCTCTCGGTGTCCTAATTTCTCATCAATTTGGTTTACCGAAACAGCACCTTGTCTCTTGGTGTTCTATTGCCTCATCAATTTGGTTTTCTGAAGCAGCACCTTGTCTCTTGATGTCCTAATATCTCATCAATTTGTATTGCTGAAAAAGCACATTGTCTCTCGGTGTCCTAATGTCTCATCAATTTGGTTTACTGAAACAGCACCCTGTCTCTCGGTGTCCTAATGTCTCATCAATTTGGTTTACTGAAACAGCGCCTTGCCTCTTGGTGTAATAATGTCCCGTCCAATTGGTTTGCTGAAACAGCAACTTGCCTCTTGGTGTTGTAATGTCTCATCAATTTGGTTTGTTGAATCAGCGCCCTGCCTCTCGGTGTCCTAATCTCCCGATCATTTGGTTTGGTGAAACAGCACCTTGCCTCTCGGTGTCCTAAAGCCCAATCAATTTGGTTTGTTGAAACAGCGCCTTGCTTCTTGGTGTCCTAATGTCTAATCAATTTGGTTTACTGAAACAGCGCCTTGTGTCTCGGTTTCCTAATATCTCATCAATTTGGTTTACTGAAACAGCGCCTTGCCTCTTGGTGTCCTAATGTGTCATCTATTTGGTTTACTGAAACAGCGTCTTGTCTCTTTGTGTCCTAATGTCTCATTAATTTTTGTTTGCTGAAACAGCGCCTTGTCCCTTGGTGTCCTAATGTCTCATCAATTTGGTTTACTGAAACAGCACCTTGTCTCTTGGTGTCTTAATGTCTCATCAATTTTTTTTACTGAATAGCGCCTTGTCTTTTGGTGTCACAATGTCTCATCAATTTGGTTAACTGATACAGAACCTTGTCTCTCGGTGTTCTAATATCTCATCAATTTGGTTTGCTGAAATAGCGCTTTGCCTCTTGTTGTCCTAATGTCTCATCAATTTGGTTTACTGAAACAGCGCCTTGCCCCTTGGTGTCTTAATGTCCCATCAATTTGGTTTACTGAAACAGCCCCTTACCTCTCGGATTCCTAATGACCGTCGATTTTGTTTACTGAAACAGCGCTCTGCCTTTTGGTGTCCTAATGTCTCATTAATTTGGTTTACTGAAACAGTATCTTGCCTCTCGGTGTCCTAATGTCGCATCAATTTGGTTTACTGAAAAAGCACCTTGTCACTCGGTATTTGAATGTCTCTACTATTTGGTTTAATGAAAGAGCACCCTGTCTCTCGGTGTCCTAATATCTCAACAATTTGGTTTACTGAAACAGTGCCTTACATCTCGTTGTCCTAATTTCTCATCAATTTGGTTTACTGAAACAGCAATTTCTCTCTTGGTGTTCCAATGCCTCACCAATTTGATTTACTGAAACAGCACCTTGTCTCTCGGTGTCCTAATATCTTATCAATTTAGTTTACTGAAACAGCGCCTTGCCTCTTGGTGTCCTAATGTCTCAACAATTTGTTTTGCTGAAACACCAACCTGTTTCTCGGTGTCCTAATATCTCGTCAATTTGGTTTACTGAAACAGCGCCATGCCTCTTGGTGTCCTTATGTCTCATCGATTTTTTTTACATAACCAGCACCTTGCCTCTAGGTGTCCTAATGTCTCATCAATTTCGTTAACTGAAACAGCGCCTTGCCTCTAGGTGTCCTAATGCCCCGTCCATGTGGTTTACTGAAACAGCACCTTGCCTCTAGGTGTTCTAATGTCTCATCAATTTGGTTTGTTGCAACAGCGCCTTGCATCTCGGTGTCCTAATGAATCATCAATTTAGTATGTTGCAACAGCGCCTTGCCATTCGGTGTCCTAAAGCCTCATCAATTTGGTTAGTTGTAACAGCACCTTGCCTCTTGGTCTTCTAATGTCTCGTCAATTTGGTTTGCTCAAACAATACCTTGCCTCTTGGTGTCCTAATGTCCCTTCAGTTTGGTATACTGAAACAAAACCTTGCCTCTTGGTGTTCTAAAGTCTCGTCAATTTGGTTTGCTGAAACAGCACCTTGCCTTTTGGTGTTTTAATGTCTCCTCAATTTAGTTTTCTCAATCAGCACCTTGCCTCTTGGTATTCTAATGTCTCGTTAATTTGGTTTGCTGAAACAGCACCTTGTATATAGGTGTTCTAATGTCCCGTCAATTTGGTTTGCTGAAACAGCACCATCCTGTTGGTGATCTAATGTCTCGTCACTTTGGTTTGTTGAAACAGCAACTTGCCTCTCGGTGTACTAATGTCCCGTCAATTTGGTTTGTTAAAACAGCGCCTTGCCTCTTGGTGTCCTAATATCCCCTAAATTATGGTTTGTTGAAACAGCACCTTGGCTCTTGGAATCCTAATGTCCCTTCAATTTGGTTTGCTGAAACAGCGCTTTTGCTCTTGGTGTCGAAAAGTCCCGCTAATTTGTTTTACTGATACAGCACCTCTGGTCTCGGTGTCCTAATGTCCCGCCAATTTGTTTTACTGAAACAGCACCTTACCTCTCGTTGTCCTAATGTCTCGTACATTTCGTTTACTGAAACAGCAATTTCCCTCTTGGTGTCCTAATGTCTCGTAAATTTTTTTGTTGAAACAGCACCTTATCTCTTGTTGTTCTACTGTCCCGTCCATTTGATTTACTGAAACAGCGCCTTGCTTCTCGGTGTCCAAATGTCCCGTCCTTTTGGTTTGTTGAAACAGCGCCTTGCCTCTCGGTGTCCTAATGTCCAGTCCTTTTGGTTTGTTGAAACAGCGCCTTGCCTCTCGATGTCCTTATGTCTCATCAATTTGGTTTGTTGAAACAGCGCCTTGCCTCTTGGTGTCCTAATGTCTCATCAATTTGGTTTACTAAAACAGCGCATTGTCTCTTGGTGTCCTAATGTCTCATCAATTTGGTTTACTGAAACAGCGCCTTGGCTCTTGGTGTCCTTATGTCTCATCAATTTGGTTTACTGAAACAGCACCTTGTCTCTTGGTGTTTTATGTCTGATCAATTTGGTTTGCTGAAACAGCACTTTGCCTCTTGGTGTTCCAATATCTTATCAATTTGGTTTGTTGAAACAGCGCCCTGCCTCTCGGTGTCCTGATGACCCGTCCATGCGGATTTCTGAAACAGCACCTTGGCTCTTGCTGTTCTAATATCTCACCAATGTGGTTTGTTGATACAGCGCCCTGCCTCTGGGTGTTCTAATCTCCCGTCCATTTGGTTTGCTGTAACAGCACCTTGCCTCGTGGTGTTATAATGTTTCACCAATTTGGTTTGTTGAAACAGCGCCCTGTCTCGCGGTGTTCTAATGTCCCGTCCATTTGGTTTGTTGAAACAGCACCTTGCCTTTCGGTGTAATAATGTCCCGTCAATTTGGCTTGTTGAAACAGCGCCTTGCCTCTAGGTGTCCTAATGTGCCTTCAATTTGGTTTACTGAAACAGCACCTGGCCTCTTGGTGTTCTAATGTTTCATCAATTTGGTTTGTTGAAACAGCGCCCTGCCTTTCGGTGTCCTAAAGTCTCATCAATTTGGTTTGTTGAAACAGTACCTTGCCTCTTGGTCTTCTAATGCCTCGTTATTTTGGTTTGCTCAAACAGTACTTTGCCTCTTGGTGTCCTAATGTCCCTTCAGTTTGGTATACTGAAACAAAACCTTGCCTCTTGGTGTTCTAAAGTCTCGTCAATTTGGTTTGCTGAAACAGCACCTTGCCTCTTCGTGTTTTAATGTCTCCTCAATTTAGTTTTCTGAATCAGCACCTTGCCTCTTGGTATTCTAATGTCTCGTTAATTTGGTTTTCTGAAACAGCACCTTGCATCTAAGTGTTTTAATGTCCCGTCAATTTGGTTTGTTGAAACAGTGCCTTGCCTCTCGGTGTACTAATGTCCCGTCAATTTGGTTTGTTGAAACAGTGCCTTGCCTCTTGGTGTCCTAATATACCGTCATTTTGGTTTGTTGAAACAGCTCACTGCCTCTTGGTGTTCTAATGTCCCGTCAAATTGGTTTGCTGGAACAGCACCTTGCCTCTTCGTGTTCTAATATCCCGTCCATTTGGTTTGTTGAAACTGCACCTTGCCTCTTCGTGTCCTAATGTCCCGTGCATTTGGTTGGCTGAAACAGCGCGTTGCCTCTTGGTGTAATAATTTCCCGTCCAATTGGTTTTTGAAACAGCAGCTTGCCTCTTGGTCTTCTAATGTCCTGTCAATTTGGTTGCTTTAAAAAGTGCCTTGTCTCTTGGTGTCCTAATGTCTCATCAATTTGGTTTGTTGAAACAGCACCTTGCCTCTTGGTGTTCTAATGTCCCGTCCATTTGGTTTGCTAAAACAGCACCTTGCATCTCGGTGTCCTAATGTCCCATCAATTTGGTTTGTTGAAACAGCACCTTTACTCTCGGTGTCCTAATGTCTCATCAATATGGTTTGCTGAAACAGCACCTTGCCTCTTGGTGTCCTATGTAAAGTCAATTTGGTTTGTTGAAACAGCGCATTGCCTCTTGGTGTCCTAATGTCCCGTCCATTTGGTTTGTTGAAACAGCTTCTTGACTCTGTGTCCTATTACTCATAAATTTGGAGTGTTGAAACAGCGCCTTGCTTCTTGATGTCCTAATGTCTCATCAATTTGGTTTGTTTAAACAGCGCCTTGCCTCTAGGTGTCCTAATGTGCCGTCAATTTGGCTTACTGAAACAGCACCTTGACTCTTTGTGTTCTAATATCTCATCAATTTGGTTTGTTGAAACAGCGCCCTGTCTCTCGGTATTCTAATCTCCCGTCCATTTGGTTTACTGAAACAGCGCCTTGATTCTTGGTCTTCTAATGTCCCGCCCATTTGGTTTACTGAAACAGCACCTTGCCTCTTGGTGTCCTAAAATCCCGTCAATTTGGTTTGCTGAAACAGCGCATTGTCTCTTGGTGTAGTAATGTCCCGTATTTGGTTTGCTGGAACAGCACCTTGCCTTTTCGTGTTCTAATGTCCCGTCCATTTGGTTTGTTGAAACAGCACCTTGCCTCTTGGTGTCCTAATGTCCCGTCCATTTGGTATCTGAAACACGCCTTGCCTCTTGGTGTTCTCCCGTTCATTTGCTTTGCTGAAACAGCAGCTTGCCTCTTGGTCTTCTAATGTCCTGTCAATTTGTTTGGTTTATACTGCGCCTTGCCTCTTGGTGTCCTAATGTCTTATCAATTAGGTTTGCTGAAACAACACCATCCTCTTGGTGTTCTAATGTCTCTTCAGTTTGGTTTGTTGAAACAGCACCTTGCCACTCGGTGTCCTAATGTCCCGTCAGTTTGGTTTGTTGAAACAGCGCCTTGCCTCTTGGTATCCTAAAGTCCCTTCAATTTGGTTTGCTGAAACAGCATCTTGGCTGTCTTTGTCCTAATGTCTCGTCATTTTGGTTTACTTAAACAGCACCTTACCTCTTGTTGTCCTAATGTCTCGCCAATTTGGTTTGCTGAACCAGCACCTTGACTCTCGGACTCCTAATGTCCCGTCCATTTCGTTTATTGAAACAGCAACTTCCCTCTTGGTGTCCTAATGTCCCGTCAAATTGGTTTGCTGAAACAGCGCCTTGCCTCTTGGTTTTTGTAATGTCTCATCAATTTGGTTTGTTGAAACAGCGCCTTAAATATCGGTTTCCTAATGTCCCGTCCATTTTGTTTACTCAAACAGCACCTTGTCTCTCGGTGTCCTAATATCTTATAAATTTGGTTTACTGACACAGCGCCATGCCTCTTGGTGTCCTAATGTCTCATCAGTTTGGTTTACTGAAACAGCACCTTGCCTCTAGGTGTCCTAATGTCTCTTCAATTTCGTTAACTGAAACAGCACCTAGCCTCTTGTTGTCTTAATGTCTCCTCAATTTGGTTTACTGAAACAGCGCCTTCTCTCTTGGTGTCCTAATGTCTCATGAAAATGCTTTACTGATACACCACCTTGTCTCTCGGTGTTCTAATATCTCATCAATTTGGTTTGCTGAAACAGCGCTTTGCCTCTTGCAGTCCTAATGTCTCATTAATTTGGTTTATTGACACAGCGCCTTGCCTCTAGGTGTCCAAATGTCTCATCAATTTGGTTTACTGAAACAACACCTTGCATCTCGGAGTCCTAATGTATCATCAATTTTGTTTACTGAAACAGCACTTTGTCTCTTGGTGTTCTAATGCCTCATCAATTTGGTTTGCTAAATTGGTACCTTGTCTCTCGATGTCCTAATATCTCATCTATTGGTTTGCTGAAAAAGCACCTTGTCTCTCGGTGTCCTAATGTCTCATCAATTTGGTTTACTGAAACAGCACCTTGTCTCTCGGTGTCCCAATATCTCATCAATTTGGTTTCCTGAAACAGCGCCTTGCCTCTTGGTGTCCTAATGTCCCGGCCATTTGATTTGCTGAAACAGCAACTTGCCTCTTGGTGTTCTAATGTCTCTTCAGTTTTGTTTGTTGAAACAGCACCTTGCCACTCGGTGTCCTAATGTCCCGTAAATTAGGTTTGTTGAAACAGCGTCTTGCCTCTTGGTGTCCTAATGTCCCGTCAATTTGGTTTGTTGAAACAGCGCCTTGCATCTTGGTATCCTAATGTCCCTTCAATTTGGTTTGCTGAAAACGCGCCTTTCCTCTTGGTGTCCTAATGTCTCGTCAATTTGGTTTGCTGAACCAGCACCTTGACTCTTGGAGTCCTAATGTCCCGTCCATTTCGTTTATTGAAACAGCAACTTCCCTCTTGGTGTCCTAATGTCTCGTCAATTTGGTTTGTTGAAACAACACCTTGCTTCTTAGTGTCCTAATGTCCCGGCCATTTGGTTTACTGAAACAGCGCCTTTCCTCTCGGGTTCCTAATGTCCCCTCCATTTGGTTTACTAAAACAGCGCCTTGCATCTCGGTGTCCTAACGTCCCGTCAATTTTGTTTGTTTAAACAGCACCTTGCCTCTTGGTGTCTAATGTCCCGTCAAATTGGTTTGCTGAAACAGCGCCTTGCCTCTTGGTTTTGTAATGTCTCATCAATTTGTTTTGTTGAAACAGCGCCTTATATCTCGGTTTCCTAATGTCCAGTCCATTTTGTTTACTGAAACAGCGCCTTGCTTCTCGGTGTCCTAATGTCCCGTCCTTTTGGTTTGTTGATACAGCGCCTTGCCTCTCGGTGACCTTATGTCTCATCAATTTGGTTTGTTGAAACAGCGCCTTGCCTCTTGGTGTCCTAATGTCTCATCAATTTGGTTTGCTGAAACAGCACCTTGTCTCTCGGTGTCCTAATATCTCACCAATTTGGTTTACTGAAACAGTGCCTTGCCTCTTGGTGTCCTAATGTCTCATCAATTTGGTTTGCTGAAACAGCACCTTGTCTCTCGTTGCCCTAATAAATCATCAATTTGGTATACTGAAACAGCGCCTTGCGTCTTGGTGTCCTTATGTCTCATCAATTTGGTTTACTGAAACTGCGCCTTGGATCTTGGTGTCCTAATGTCTCATCAATTTTGTTTAGTGAAACAACACCTTGTCTCTTGGTGTTCTAATATCTCATCAATTTGGTTTACTGAAAAAGCGCCTTGCCTCTTGGTGTTCTAAAGTCTCATCAATTTGGTTTGTTGAAACACCGCCTTGCCTCTCGGTGTCCTAATGTCCCGTCCATTTGGTTTGCTGAAACAGCACCTTTCATCTTGGTGTTCTAATGTCTCACCAATTTGGTTTGTTGAAACAGCGCCCTGCCACTCGGTGTTCTAATGTGCCGTCCATTAGGTTTACTGAAACAGTACCTTGCCTCTTGGTGTTCTAATGTACCGTCCATTTGGTTTACTGAAACAGCACCTTGCCGCTTGGTGTCCTAATGGCCCGTCAATTTGGTTTGCTGAAACAGCTCCTTGCCTCTTAGTGTTCAAATATCCAGTCAAATTGGTTTGCTGGAACAACACCTCGCCTCTTCGTGTGCTAATGTCCCGTCCATTTGGTTTGTTGAAACAGCACCTTGCCTTTTGGTGTCCTAATGTCCCGTCTATTTAGTTTGCTGAAACAGCGCCTTGTCTCTTGTTGTCCTAATATCCCCTCCAACTGCTTTACTGAAACAGCACCTTGTCTCTCGGTGTCCTAATATCTCGTCAATTTGGTTTACTGAAACATCGCCTTGCCTCTTGGTGTCCTAATACTTCATCAATTTGGTTTACTGAAACAGCACCTTGTTTCTTGGTTTTTTAATGTCTCATCAATTTGGTTTGCTGAAACAGCTCATAGCCTCTTGGTGTCCTAATGTCTCATCTATTTGGTTTACTGAAACAGCGCCTTGCATCTCGGTGTCCTAATGTCTCATCAATTTGGTTTACTGAAACAGCACCTTGCCTCTCGGTGTCCTAATGTCTCATCAATTTGGTTTACTTAAACAGCGCCTTGCCTCTCGGCGTCCTAATGTCTCATCAATTTGGTTTACTGAAACAGCACCTTGCCTCTCGGTGTCCTAATGTCTCATCAATTTGGTTTACTTAAACAGCGCCTTGCCTCTTTGTGTAACCATGTCTCATCAATTTGGTTTACTGAAATAGCGCCTGGCCTCTTGGAGTCCTAATGTCTCATCAATTTTGTTTACTGAAACAGCACCTTGCCTCTCGGTGTCCTAATGTTTCATCAATTTGGTTTACTGAAACAGTGCCTTGCCTCTTAGTGTCCTAATGTGTCATCAATTTGGTGTACTGAAACGGCAACTTCTCTCTCCGTATCCTAATGTCTCATCAATTTGGTTTACTGAAAGAGCACCTTGGCTCTAGGTGTCCTAATGTCTCATCAATTTGGTTTCCTGAAAACGCGCCTTGCCTCTTTGTGTCCTATTGTCTAGTCCATTTGGTTTACTGAAAAAGCACCTTGCCTCTATGTGATCTAATGTCCCACCATTTTGGTTTGTTGCAACAGCGCCTTCCCTCTTGGTGTCCTAATGTCTCATCAATTTGGTTTGTAGCAACAGCGCCATGTCCCTCGGTGTCCTAATGTTTCATCAATTTGGTTTTTTGAAATAACACCTTGCCTCTCGGTGTTCTAATGTCTCGTCAATTTAGTTTGCTGAAACAGCACCTTGCCTCTTGGTGTCCTAATGTCCCGTCCATTTGGTTTACTGAAACAGCACCTTGCCTCTTGTTGTTCTAATGGCTCGGCAATTTGGTTTGCTGAAACAGCACCTTACCTCTTGGTGTCCTAATGTCTCGTCAATTTGGTTTTCTGAAACAGCACCTTGCCTCTTGGTGTTCTAATGTCTCGTCAATTTGGTTTGCTGAAACAGCGCCTTGCCTCTTGGTTTTCTAATGTCCCGTCAATTAGGTTTGCAGGAACAGCTACTTGCCTCTTTGTGTTCTATAGTCCCGTCCATTTGGTTTGTTGAAACAGCACCTTGCCTCTATGTGTCCTAATGTCTTGTCCATTTGGTTTGCTGAAACAGCGCCTTGCCTCTTGGTGTCCTAATGTCCCGTACATTTGGTTTGCTGAAACAGCAGCTTGCCTCTTGGTCTTTTATGTCCTGTCAATTTTGTCTGCTGAAACAGCGCCTTGCATCTCGGTGTCCCAATGTCTCATTAATTTGGTTTGCTGAACCAGCACCTTGCCTCTTGGTGTCCTAATGTCCCTTTAATTTGGTTTGTTGAAACAGCACCTTGCCTCTTGGTGTCCTAATTTCTCATCAATTTGGTTTGCTGAAACAGCCCCTTGCCTCATGGTGTCCTATGTCATGTCAATTTGGTTTGTTGAAACAGCGTCTTGCCTCTCGGTGTCCTAATGTATACGTCAATATGGATTGTTGAAACAGCACCTTGCACTCGGTGTCCTAATGTCACGTCAATTTGGTCTCCTGAAACAGCGCCTTGCCTCTTGGTGTCTTATAGTCCCGTCCATTTTGTTTGTTAAAATAGCACCTTGCCTCTCGTTGTTCTAATGTCCCGTCAATTTGGTTAGCTTAAACAGCACCTTGCCTCTTGGTGTTCTAATGTCCCGTCAATTTGGTTTGCTGAAACAGCACCATCCTCTTGGTGTTTAAATGTCTCTTCAGTTTGGTTTGTTGAAACAGCAACTTGCACTCGGTGTCCTAATGTCCCGTCAATTTGGTTTGTTGAAACAGCGCCTTGGCTGTTGGTGTCCTAATGTCCCTTCAATTTGGTTTGCTGAAAACGCGCCTTTGCTCTTGGTGTCCAAAAGTCCCGTCAATTTGTTTAACTGAAACAGCACCTTGGCTCTCTGTGTCCTAATGTCCCGTCAATTTGGTTTACTTAAACAGCACCTTACCTCTCGTTGTCCTATTGTCTCGTCAATTTGGTTTGCTGAACCAGCACCTTGACTCTCGGACTCCTAATGTCCCGTCCATTTCGTTTATTGAAACAGCAACTTCCCTCTTGGTGTCCTAATGTCCCGTAAATTTCGTTTGCTGAAACAGCACCTTGCCTCTCGGAGTTCTAATATACTGTCAATTTGGTTTGTTGAAACAGCACCTTGCCTCTTGGTGTCTAATGTCCCATCAATTTGGTTTGTTGAATCAGCACCTTGCCTCTTGGTGTCCTAATGTCTCATCAATTTGGTTTGCTGAAACAACCCCTTACCTCTCGGTGTCCTAATGTCCCGTCCATTTGGTTTACTGTAACAGCACCTTGCCTCTCGGTGTCCGAATGTTCCGTCCATTTGGTTTGTTGAAACAGCGCCTTGCCTCTCGGGGTCCTAATATCCCGTCCATTTTGTTTGTTGAAACAGTTCCTTGCCTCCCGGTGTCCTAATTACTCATCACTTTTGTTTGTTTAAACAGCGCCTTGCCTCGCGTATTCTAATGTCTCATCAACTTGGTTTGCTAAAAGAGCACCTTGTCTCTTGGTGTTCTAATGTCTCATTAATTTGGTTTACTTAAACAGCGCCTTGCCTCTTGGTGTCTAATGTCTCATCAATTTGGTTTACTGAAACAGAACCTTGTCTCTCGGTGTCCCAATATCTCATCAATTTGGTTACTGAAACATTGCCTAGCCTCTTGGTGTCCTAATGTGTCATCAATTTGGTTTGCTGAAACAGCACCTTGTCTCTCGGTGTCCTAATATCTCATCAATTTGTTTTACTGAAACAGCGCCTTGCCTCTTGGTGTCCTAATGTCTCATCAATTTGGTTTACTGAAACAGCACCTTGCCTCTCGGTGTCCTAATGTCTCATCAATTTGGTTTACTGAAACAGCGCCTTGCCTCTTGGTGTCCTAATGTGTCATCATTTTGGTTTACTGAATCAGCACCTTGTCTCTCGGTATCCTAATGTCTCATCAATTTGGTTTACTGAAACAGCGCCTTGCTCTCGGTGTAGAAAGCCTCATCAATTTGGTTTACTGAAACAGCACCTTGTCTCTTGGCGTTCTAATGTCTCATCAATTTCGTTTGCTGCAACAGCACCTTGTCTCTCCGTGTCTTCATATCTCATCAATTTGGTTTGCTGAAACAGCACCTTGTATCTACGTGTCCTAATGTCTCATCAATTTGGTTTACTGAAATAGCACCTTGCCTCTAGGTGTCCTAATGTCTCATCAATTTGGTTTACTGAAACAGCTCCTTATCTCTTGGTGTCCTAACGTCCCGTCCATTTGGTTTAATGAAACAGCACCGTGCCTCTAGGTGTTCTAATGTCTCATCATTTTGGTTTGTTGCAACAGCGCCTTTCCTCTCGGTGTCCTGATGTCTCATCATTTTGGTTTGTTGCAACAGCTCCTTGCCTCTCGGTGTCCTAATGACTCGTCAATTTCGTTTGCTGAAACAGCACCTTGCCTCTCGGTGTCCTAATGTCTCGTCAATTTGGTTTTCAGAAACAGCACCCTGTCTCTTGGTGTTCTAATGTCTCTTCAATTTAGTTTGCTGAAACAGGACCTTGCCTCTTGGTGTTCTAATGTCTCGTCAATATGGTTTGCTGAAACAGCTCCTTGCCACTTGGTGTTTTAATGTCCCGTCAATTTGGTTTGCTGAAACAGCGCATTGCGTCTTGGTGTTCCAATGTCCCGTCAATTTTTTTTTTTTGAAACAGCACCTTGCCTCTGGGTGTCCTAATATCCCGTATATTTGGTTTGCTGAAACAGCGCCTTGCCTCTTGGTGTTCTAATGTCTCATCAATTTGGTTTGCTGAAACAGCGCCTTGCCTCTCGGTGTCCTAATTTCCCGTCAATTTGGTTTGTTGATCCCACGCCTTGCCTCTTGGTGTCCTAATGTCCCGTTAATTTGGTTTGTTTAAACAGCTCCTTGCCTCTTGGTGTCCTAATGTCCCGTCAATTTGGTTTCCTGAAACAGCGCCTTGCCTCTTGGTGTCCTAATGTCCCGTCAATTTGGTTTGCTGAAACAGCACCTTGCTTCTTGGTGTCCTAATGTCCCGTCAATTTATTTTACTGAAACAGCACCGTGGCTTTTGGTGTCCTAATGTCTCGTCATTTGGCTTACTGAAACAGCGCCTTGCTTCTTGTTGTCCTTATGTCCCGTCCTTTTGGTTTACTGAAACAGCGCCTTGCCTCTCGGTGTCCTAATGTCTGGTCAATTTGGTTTACTGAAACAGTACCTTGCCTTTTGGTGTATTAATGTCCCGTCCATTTGGTTTACTGACACAGCACCTTGCCTCTCGGTGTTCTAATGTGTCCTCCATTTGGTTTACGGAAACAGCACCTTCCCTCTTGGTGTCCTAATGTCTCGTCAATTTGGTTTGTTGAAACAGCACCTTGCTTCTTGTTGTCCTAATGTCTCGTCCATTTGGTTTACTGAAACAGCGCCTTGCCTCTCGGTGTCCTAATATCCGTCAATTTGGTTTGCTGAAACAGCGCATTGCCTCTTGGTGTTCGAATGACTCGTCAATTTGTTTTACAGAAACAGCACCTTGCCTCTTGGTGTCCTAATGTTTCATCAATTGGGTTTGTTGAAACAGCGCGTTGCCTTTTGGTGTCTTAATGTCTCATCAATTTGGTTTGTTGAAACAGGACCTTGCCTCTCGGTGTCCTAATGTCCCGTCCATTTGGTTTGTTTAAACAGTACCTTGCCTCTTGATGTTCTAATGTCCCGCTCATTTGGTTTGTTGAAACAGCGCCTTGCCTCTGGGTGTCCTAATGTCCCGTCAATTTGGTTTGCTGAAACAGCGCCTTGCCTCTTGGTGTTCTAATGTCTCATCTATTTGGTTTGCTGAAACAGTACCTTGCCTCTTGGTGTTCTAATGGCTCATCAATTTGGTTTGTTGAAACAGCACCTTGCTTCTTGTTGTCCTAATGTCTCGTCCATTTGGTTTACTGAAACAGCGCCTTGCCTCTCGGTGTCCTAATGCCTCGTCAATTTGTTTTACTGAAACAGCACCTTGACTCTTGGTGTCGTAATGTTTCATCAATTTGGTTTGTTGAAACAGCGCCTTGCCTTTTGGTGTCCTAATTTCTCATCAATTTGGTTTGTTGAAACAGG
This sequence comes from Hymenopus coronatus, assembly GCA_030762935.1. NCBI lineage: Eukaryota > Metazoa > Arthropoda > Insecta > Mantodea > Hymenopodidae > Hymenopus > Hymenopus coronatus. Next base: position 100,163,483 of record CM060883.1, on the reverse strand, counting down.
ACCTTGCCTATCGGTGTGCTAATGTCCATTCCATTTGGTTTGTTTAAACAGCACCTTGCCTCTTGGTGTTCTAATGTCCCGTTCATTTGGTTTGTTGAAACAGTGCCTTGCCTCTGGGTGTCCTAATGTCCCGTCAATTTGGTTTGCTGAAACAGCGCCTTGCCTCTCGGTGTCCTAATGTCCCGTCCATTTGGTTTGTTTTAACAGTACCTTGCCTCTTGGTGTTCTAATGTCCCGCTCATTTGGTTTGTTGAAACAGCGCCTTGCCTCTGGGTGTCCTAATGTCCCGTTAATTTGGTTTGCTGAAACAGTACCTTGCCTCTTGGTGTTCTAATGGCTCATCAATTTGGTTTGTTGAAACAGCGCCCTGCCTCTCGGTGTCCTAATGTCCCGTCCATTTGGTTTGCTGAAACAGCACCTTGCCTCTTGGTGTTCTAATGTCTCATCAATTTGGTTTGTTGAAACAGCGCTTTGCTTCACGGTGTCCTAATGTCCCGTCCATTTGGTATGCTGGAATAGCACCGTGCCTCTTGGTGTCCTAATGACTCATCAATTTGGTTTGTTGAGACAGCGCCTTGCTTCTTGGTGTCCTAATGTTTCCTCAATTTGGTTTGTTGAAACAGCGCCTTGCCTCTAGGTATCCTAATGTCCCGTCAATTTGGTTTGCGAAACAGCACCTTGCCTCTTGATGTTCTAATGTCTCATCAATTAGGTTTGTTGATACAGCGCCTTGCCTCTCGGTGTTCTAATGTCCCGTGAATTTGGTTTACTGAAACAGCACCTTGCATCTTGGTGTTCTAGTGTCCCGTCCATTTGGTTTACTGAAACAGCACCCTGCCTCTTGGTGTCCTAATGTCCCGTCAATTTGGTTTGCTGAAACAGCGCCTTGCCTCTTGGTGTTCTAATGTCCCGTCAATTTCGTTTGCTGAAACATCACCTTGCGTCTTCGTGATCTAATGTCCCGTCCATTTGGTTTGTTGAAACAGCACCTTGCCTCTTGATGTCCTAATGTCCCGTCCATTTGGTTTGCTGAAACAGCGCCTTGCCTCTTGGTGTGAGTATCTGAGTCTGTATGCCTGTGTTTGAGTCTGTGTGTGAGTCTGTTGTGTCTGTGTGTGTCTGTGTCTGTGTGTGTCTGTGTGTGTCTGTGTCTGTGTGTGCCGGTGTGTGTCTGCGTGTAAGTATCTGCGTCTGTATATCTGTGTGTGAGTCTGTGTGTTGGTGTGTGTGTCTGTGTTTGTTGTGTGTTTGTGTGTGTTTTCTTTGAGTATCTGAGTCTTTTTGTCTGTGTGTGTGTCTGTTTGTGAATACCTGAGTCTGTGTTTCTGTGTGTGTCTGTGACTGTATACGTGTGTGTGTCTGTTTGTGAGTATCGGAGTCTGTGTGTCTGTGTCTGTATAAGTGTGTGTGTCTGTACTTATATGTCTATATATGTGTGTCTGTGTGTGTCTGTGAGTGTTTGATGAAAATAAAATGATTAAAGAGTCAACTTACCTACTCAACGAGCTGTTTCAAAAGCAAAGTTCCGATATGACCTTACATGTTAAAGGGGACTATAAAAAAGAAACAGTTTTTAAAAATCAGTTACGTTCCATGCACATGACTTTCTCCACATATCTCAAACAAATTATTGTTAAACAGCTACTTCATGTTAATCGAGATAAACATAAGCAGAAATTGTGTTATTATTTGCTTCCTTGTAAACAGAAGGGAAATAAGGGTATAACTACGCTAAAGTAATAGTCAAACATTTTATAAGCTCTAAGCGTTCTAGACAGGTAAGTTGAAGCCGAGAACATTTAAGAGTTAATACGTCAGGAAAGCTTCAGCTCTTATTTTAAAAGCTGGTTGGCATGTGATTGAAATCTTTTCTTTGCATTGCCAGGGTTAACAAATTCTCGTATGAGAAAATTTTTAAGTATTTTAAATCTGAAACCAACAACAAGGACTATATCAGAAATGGTCAACTCCACGAAAAAAAAAAAAAAAGTGACATAAATTGTGTGATCTAACAAGATCTACTTTTTTGTGCACTAAGTTTCTGTCTATCCCGTAGGGTCCACCACTTATGCAAACTTCAGCAGAATAAATAGGTCTTCAGCGGCTATTCAAAGGAAATGCAATGTATACATTTGATTTGTCATGTATCTTTAATATACGATATTTTAATCAAAGTCGTTAGAGCTCTTTTTGAGAAAATCAAAATTTTCGATAATTGTTCCATGTAAAGGATAGTTGGGGGTGGGGGGATTTTCTTGAAAATCTTCGTGTCTTATCCTTGAAAGATACTAAACTTAAACCCCAAGTTTGGTATTTTACCAAATTTTTGCATTTTAGTTATCGTGTTTACAGGCACACGGACACACGGACCTTTTTCTAATTGTTACACACTAAAACTGTATTGTGAAATTTCGTATCGAATTGTCGGGTGACTGCTAATCCTTTCTGCCTATATGGCATGTCTTGCGTACAGAAAGTAAAAACGACACCTACTTTTCGAAAATATCGTACTTGTAAATAAAGCATCGACACAAAAAATATAATATATGTGTTCACGGAACAACCAATGTATCAGCAAGTCACTCAGTTATGAGAGATATTTTACAAAGCAAGCGTCGTTATGCAATAAAAGCTGATAACTGACCTCAGTTTGCACACCTTAAGCTTTCTTGCTATCATTTCCATTCTCTTGTTAATGGCTCCTCATAGAAATTCTCCGCCAGCACATAATATAACTTTCATCTACTGCTTCCCATAAGCTTCTTTACTTTCTCTACTACTTAAAGTAAGTAGGGGAACTATTCTATCCCACTCAAAAATGCTGTATAGTTTTGCCGCAAATATGTTTTGAGATCCCCTGAGTCCAAGATAAAGGTCCGTTGGTTTCTGTCTGTCTGTCTGTCTGTCTGTCTGTCTGTCTGGGAACAACATAACTCAGAAACAAAAGGTCCAAAATGGCTCTAACATTTTTTATCAATACGCAATATGATCAAGATATCTTTATTATAAATAAAATGCTTATCTTGAATTTTCTGGGAATAGCCTCTGAAGACTAATTTATTCTGGATGAATTTTGCTAAATTTTGCTTAACTGCTAAACGGTAAGAGATACACAAAAAACTATTACACAGAAAATGTTGATCTGATCAAAGCACACAATTTATGTCCTTTACATTTTTGTTGTGGAGGTAACCGTTTATGAGATATTCCTTGTTTTTGGTTTCAGTTGTAAGTACTTGAACTTTTCTCAGACAGGAAGTGTCCGTTTTTCTTTTGTTCTACTCCTGGCCAAGCAAGGAAGCGATTTGCAATGACAATCGAATAACGACAGCTTTTAAAACAATTGACTATCGGTTTAGTCTAGTGTATTCCCTTTTTTTTTTTTTTTTTCCTACATGTAAGGAACTAAGTAGTAAGAACATTCTGCTAATGATTATCTCGATTAGCAAGGTGCAGGAAGAAGAATAAGATGTAAAAAATTTGTAGAAGAGCTAGAGAAAGTCATGCGAGTGTAACACATCAGATTTGTCTACATACGGGGGTCAGTCAATAACTAATACCACCTATTTCCCCCCTCTCTTTTAATTTGTAAGAAAATGAAGATTTGATTATACAAGATGAAAGCCACAACATTGAAGGTTAAATTGTCACTTTTCAATGCAATCCCGTCCTTTTCCACAGTTTTGGTTCACCTTTTAACAAGGGCATGTATTCCAGTGTGGTAAAATGCACGGTCTTGCTTCCGAAGTCCGCAGAGATGTTTTCACGGCCTCTGCATCTGGAAAGTGAATCCCACGATAAGCTTCCTTTGGCGGTCCAAATAGATGGTGCTAGGTTAGGGCTGTATGGGGGATGAGGCAAGACTTTCCATCCAATTTTGACAATCGCTTCAATGGTGTGATGACTATCATGCAACAGAAGAACATCCGCCATGGATTTTGTTGCGCAAACTCGCCGACGACGTGCTTATAGTTTTTTGAGGGTGCTGACGTATCGGACAGAATTTATTGTGCATCCTTACTCCAAAAATTCAACCAAAATCACACCCTATGCATCCCAGAACCTGTCGCCATCACTTTCCCTGCCGATGGCACAGTTTTGAATTTTCTCTTCTTCGGTGAGGCTGTGCGATGTCATTCCATTGACTATCTTTATGATTCAGGTTCCAGAAAATGAACCCATGTTTCGTCTCCAGTCACAATGTTTTCCAGAAACTTTTCTCCCTCCAAATTTAAGCGCTGCTACTGTTTTTCTTATCTCCTTATTCTCGTTGGTTAACATTTTTGGTACCCACCGTGAACGAACATTTGAGTACCGCAGATGTGAATAATCGCCATCACACTGCCTTTACTGAGGGACAACACAATTGTTACCCGGCGGTCAGCACGAATGGTCTCATCCACTCGCTCAATGTTGCGTGGAGTCACTGCAGTCACCGGTCTACCATCCAACGGTGTTTACCCTTCTGCTTCATTACAGCGATGGACCCATCTTCTAACAGTGCGGAAATCCATTGTTGCATCACCATATACATGTTTCATCCTTTCATAAATGCAAATGGGCGTTTCACCTTCCGCATTCAAGAATTCAATTGCGGAACGCGGTCCAATGCGCACATCGATGTCAGCCATTTTGCAAAAGGCAGCAGTGCTGCCACCTTTTGACTTAGGAAGTTGCTATTGCAGTGAATTAGAGAAGGTTTGAGGAATTGTGCACCAAATTCAAATTGTTCACGTTGCTAACTTAGTTAAGGAGAAAACAAATTAGGAGGCATTAGTTACTGACTAACTGTCGTACCTGTGTTCAACTTGGTACTAGTGGAAACGGACCTGTGTCATAATGCTAAAGTGCGCGTAACAAATACTCAAACTGTTATACATCAACACTAATAATAAAAGTATAAAAATATTACAGAAATAATAAAATAAAATGATAACAATAACATTTCACCCAATTAAGGAGAGTTGCTGATCAAATCATTGAAAAATCGAACCAATGCATATGACGAATGAGCATGGTTTTAACAAGGCTATATATTGTCACATCTGTCATAGAGACTTTCAAGACAAACACCTTTCAGGGCCAGCGCATAATGAATGTAATCTCAACCGGAAATTCCTCACTTTTTGGCACATATTCCTGCACCGCATGTCAAACTATGAGAGCCACTTTCTCATCCGACACTTGGACTATGACAGTGAGCCTATATCATGCATTGCAAATTCCTCTGAAAAATATAGGACCATTTACTTAAGCTTCTTGGATAGTTACAGATTCCTTGACGATAAATTGTCTTGCCTTGCTAAAATGCTTGCAGACGATGACTTTAAGATTACAAAGGAAGAGCATCCTAATCCAGAACTCTTCAAACTTATGACAAGCAAGGGAATATTCCCCTATTCATACTTGGACTGTACAGAGAAGTTGAATGAAAAGGAACTTCCACCTATCCAAGAATTCGATGACATTACTGAAGATCAGTAGAGGCATGCTGCTATAGTTTGGCAAATTTTTAATATCAGTAGCCTTTGGGAATTAGCGATCTTTACTTAAACACTGATACCTTGTTACTTGCCGATGTTTTTGAAAAGCTTCGCGATCTTTTGATAGTAATGTACATTCTTGCTCCTGCATGGTATTTTACATTACCAGGATATGCATTGGACTCCATGTTGAAAACTAAAAAGGTTAAACTACCATTAATATCAGACAAAGACATGACTGCATTCTTCGAGTCTGGAATTAGAGGTGGATTGTGTACTGTAGTGAAGCGTTACTCTAAGGCCAATCACAGATACATGAAGGACTTTAATCAGCATGCTCCTGAAAACTCCCTGAGCTTTATCGACAAGAATAACTAGTACGGTGATAGCATGTGTCAAAATACAATGCCATGTGCTGACCTCAGATGGTTGAAAAGCTCAGATAATTCAAATACAGGATACGTATTTGAAGTTGATCTTGAGTATCCTGAACATATTCATGATTATCATAACGATATTCCTCTTTGTCCACTAAGTGTGTTACCTCCCAATGGAGAGAAAAAGAAGCTGTTAGCAACGTTGGAAAACAGAGAGAAGTATGTGTTCGTTACAAAAGTATTCAGCAGTGCATTCACTTAGGAATGATTTTAAAACGGATTCATCGCGTGGTAGCATATGATCAGTCCAACTGGCTAAAGCCCTACATTGGTCCCAACACTGAGAAGGAGCCCGAGAAACCTCAAAATTTTGTCAAAATCTTTGGAAAAAACTAAACAACGCTGTCTATGGAAAATTCATAGAAAATGTCCGAAAATACAATGATTTCAGAATTGTAACAAAATGGAATTAAGCCCGTAAACTTACAGCTAGACCAACGTTTGTGAGGAGCATCATCTTTGATGAGAATCTAGTTGGCATAGAGCTGACTGGATGTATCAAAATTCATGATGTATGATTTCTTTTATAACGTTATGAAGCAAAACTTTAGTAATCTAACTCTATGCTATATGGACACAGATTCATTTATTTTTGAAACCAGTACAGACATCTATGAATTCAGTAAATCAAATCCCAAACTTTTCGAAACTTCAAATTTCAAACTAGATAATCCGTATGAATTACAGCAGGCTAATAACAAGGTGATTGGCTTATTTAAAGACGAATTGGGGTAAAGATCATGCAGGAGTATGTAGGCTTAAGATTAAAACTGTACTCATACAAATATGATGATCAAACTACCATGAAGGCTAAGGGTGTCAGCAGGACTGGAATGCAGTCCTTAGACGTTAGTAAGTACTTTAACTGTTTAAAAGACACAGTTACCTCTGTTTACACACAAAAAACAAAATTTCGTAGCCTCAAACACTAAAGGTCTACAATAGAAACAAATAAGTTAGCCCTGAATGGAAAACATGATAAGAGAAAGTTATTGGATGGATCTTATTCCACCCTTACATGGGTCACTACAGCATAAAGAATCAGAATGAGAATGTGGGTGATGATCACTAACCCCTCCCTTAACCCCAATCTGCTGTAATTTACTTTGTAAATAACTTAGTTAAAATAACTAATGCAAGGAGTTATTTTTACTGGAGTTTTCAGCATGGATATGTTTTTGTGCTTTATACAGCATATAGTGTGAAAAATGGGTGCTTCATGATATAATGCAAGTTATATTACATATAAATGTCTTTCACATGCTGCGTTGGAACGGGACGAGATGCTTATATATAAATATAAACAATCTTTGTTCTCTATTTATACAACCTGAGCGAATATAATATATAGTTGTGTGCTGCTTGTCTTTCATATATTCAGTAAACTGTATACTTTATGACGAAATGTTTGTTGTAGAGTATATTAATGAAACCTTGTAATGTTTTCAATTGATGCAATGGGAGGAGAGAAGAGATGATAATATATAAATATATATGTTTGTACCGTTTGTCTTTTATACAGGTGTATATAAATGAATATAGGGGTTTTAACTCTTTATAATATTTATTACATTCAACTTACAGTTATAAATGAAATGTCAAATGATCATATTATTTACAATAATCTCATTGAGTATAAATAAAAACAGTCTCTATTCTCAATATATGCATTTTTTATTTGGACATGTTATACACGAAGTCGTTGTAACTAATCCATTCAGAATGCGAAAATCCATACCATTTTACAAATATCCTGTCTCCTTGGCGTCTCAGTACCTTCTCCACTAAATATGTATTTGGATATTTAGTTGACATTAATTCTCCTTTAATTTCATTCCCATCTTTGTCCTTAATGATATATGTGATAGGCAGGGTGTTTTTCACACGATCAACCTGGAAAATCTCAGAACCCCAGTTGGGAGTGAAGCCCTTGTCAAATTGTCCCTTATACTTAGAAATCCTTACATATTCACCAGGGTGAAATACCCTTGCCCTCCTCTTCTCACTTCTTGCATGATTGTAGCGGTACACCGACAGCAGAAGATTGTTATTCTTGACATCTATAGTCTCATTCGAATAGTGGAATGGTAAGTATTATTATTATTATACTTTGAGATGATCTTTGGTAAGAGTGCCAGCCATTTGTATGATCCTTGTGTAGGAATTCTCGATACATCATATTTTTCAATGGTCTTATCAGACGTTCAACGGCAGTAGCCTTTACAGTGGTGAAAGTGTTTTAATGGTTAATGTTGTATTTGACCATTAACTTATTAAAGGATTTATTATAGAACTCTTTCCCGTTATCACACTGAATGTTTTTAGGCAGCGTTTCCAACTCTTTCAGTATGCTTTCCATAGCTTTCGATACATTAGCATCTGTTTATCCTTCAGAGGACGTGCATATGCCTTTTTGGAATAGAAATTAATTGCAATAAGGATGTACTTGAATTGCTTATTTTGTTTTGCGTGAGGAATCATTTCCACCAAGTCAATCTGCAACAAACCATTCAATCCTTTACTAACGATTTTACGACGTAAGAAGTTCCTCAGTAGGGGGTAAAGGGGGATTTCGGGACTCAAAGGATGCCGCCCATGTAAAACATCATGTACATATGTAACACTTAAGATAAACATCAGCCGACAGACCACCCACACAGCGCTGCCTCTTTGCCAAGACAACAGTCTAAAAGCTTCCCCATGTACCTGTCAATCAAAGTATGTGCTGCCGGCTACTACCCCCTCCCCCTTTGCCAAACCACCTGTCTAAAAGATTTTACTTGCAGGGTTCTTAATCACTTGAACAATCGTCTTTCACATTCACAGATCAAATTCAATTTAATCGATTGACCACGCCCACTCGAATTTCTAATTTTTGAGCTACAAGGCTCATCTGCATATCAAATCGATCTAGTTTTTCACGAGGAATCTGAATCTCTGATCATAAATACAAAATTCTTTTGATTTCAATTCGATAGTCTCTTTTAATTAAAAACACGTAGGATTTCTCTATCTCTGGCAATTCGAGAGCTACAAGGCTCATTTGCATGACAAATCAGTCTAACTTTTCACAAAGAATCTGAATATACAAACATAGTTCAACTGTCATGGCGAAAAAACTCGATAAAATTACTGAGTGGAATATTTGATATAAATTATTAGATATCAATTGAACATGCGTTAGCGGTAATATTTTTGCAATGAATTATAACACTCACACGATTGAACATGTTAAAAGCTTTATTATACAATACCAACATATGAAATGAAAAATAGCAAGAGAGAATTGCTTTTATAAAACCTACTAACTTATCACATCATAACCAATATGGCAGCGAAGTGATTGTGTTTCCAACGAGCAGAGGGCACCCAACAGGGAATTGAACCTGAGACCTTCGAACACTGAGAATGCCAGCACCATTACAATTCCAAACATATAAATCTTAATATCCGTTCTTACACGAGGACCTACATTCGACTTTCAGCGAGGTTGCAATCACATGACTTTACGACTATGTATAATTAATTAAACAACGGAAAAAATATCGATTGTAGAACGCAATTATAACACTCGCTATAAATAAAAGCTGTTCTTATTCCCTTATAATCCCCTATCCAGTACAAGAATTAACTTCACGAATAATCAATAAACTTTAATTACAATTACACTAATTAAAATGACAATAATGCTTAAAGAATTGAGGTTACAATAAGACGCCATAACACTTTTCTTATTCCTTTATCAGCCCATACCCAGCACAAGTACAAGACACACGATTGGTTAATTTTAAGAAATTTGAATTACAATTACGCTAATTAAAATGTTAATCACGGTTAAATAATTGAGATTACAATAAAATACTATGAGACTTTTCTTGCTCATTTATCACCCTGCATCCAGTACAAGAATGAGTTCCAGCTATCCCACACTCGAAAAACTTTAATTACTATTACGACAATTAAAATGCCAAAACGCTATTAGACTTTTCTTATTCCTTTATCATCCCATACCCATTCCACCGGTGCTCCATCGTCATTCATGTATCACCAGTATCACAGCCTGCGGCGCCAAAAGTAGTTAAAGTGCGCGTTAAAACACTACCCAAAAAATCCCATACCCAGCATAAGTATAAGATTCACGATTGGTTAATTTAAGAAATTTTAATTACAATTACGCCAGTTAAAATGCCAATAACGCTTTGAGAATTGAAGTTACAATAAAACGCTATTAGACTTTTCTCAATTCTTTACCATCCCCTATTCAGTACGAGTATTAGATTCGGGATTAATTCAATAAATTTTAATCACAATTATACCTTTACTTTAAGTTTAAAAATGTAAATAACAACCCAATTTGCAACGATGTAGCGAAATGAGTGATACAAATTCTTCACGAAATTACATCTACATGCTAATTACATACTTGGATTATACGCCTAGTGCATTCAAACATTATTCGTAACTATCACAAGACATATAAAATGTTTTTATTTACGCAAATGTCAGACCTATACCAAAATATGGTGTGTTTCATTCACGTGACCTTCTATACCTCTCTGAAACAAATTATTGTTAAAAAGCTTGTATGTCTATTTACTTCATGCTAATCGAGTAAAAACTAGTAGAAATAGTCTTCATACTTGCTTCCTTGTAAGTAGAAGCTAACTAAGGGAGTACCATAGGTTAAAGTGATAGTCATAGTCAAAAGCAGGCTGCTATGTCACTTTCCTGTATGAGAAAAATATACGTTTTTAAAGCTGAAACAAATAACAATGATTATATCGGAAAAAAAAAAGGGTTCACTCCACAAAAATCATGTATTTAACATAAATCGTGTGTTTTAACGTGCCCTACATTTTTTGTGTGGTAAGCTTTTATCTATCTCTTATGGTTTACTAGTTATAACAATTTTTTCAGAATAAAAAAGGTCTGCAGAGATTATACTCAGAAAATTCAAGTTATACATTTTATTTGTCAGGTAAATATCTTTAATATGCGATATTCTAATCAAAATCGTTAGAACCATTTTCAGAAATAAAATGTTTCCGAAAAACGTTCCATGTAAAGGGTAGTTTGGGGGGGGGGCTTTTCTCAAAAATCTTCGGGTCGCATACCTGGAAGATACTAAACTTAAATACCAAGTTTGGTAATTTACCGAATTTGCGTTTTTGAGCTATGCTGCACAGTCACACACATATACACACCAACACACGCAAACACACAGACATGCAGACACACACAAACCTTTTTCTAAAATGGATTTTTTTTATACAGGGGACCCTAAAAACATATATATTCCCAGTGAAAAATCAGCATCCGATTTTGGGTGGAATACAATACCTTCTCTATACACTATGTACATAGTAAGTGTAGAGAAAGTAGAAAAAACTGCTAACACAATTTGAAATCACTTAGACTGCCTACAACTAACTGAGGGATACCATACTAAAACCAACAGCTAACATGGCTTGAAATCACTTAGACAGCCTACAACTGACTCAGCAGTATTCTCTAATTTCAACACTGTAGTATAAAATATAGCTTGAAGCATCACGTACCTTGACGATTATGCATAAATAAATACCTTCAAATGAAATACCATACCAAAATAACAGCTAACATTGCTTGAAATCACTTAGACAGCCTACAACTGACACAGCAGTATTCTCTAATTTTAACACTGAAGTATAAGCTATAACTTGAAGTACTCTCCACATAACTTGACAATTATGCATAAATAGACATCTTCAAAAAATAAATACCATACCAAAAATAACAGCTAACATTGCTTGAAATCACTTAGACAGCCTACAACTGACACAGCAGTATTCTCTAACTTCAACAGAGAAGTATAATTTATAACTCGAAGCACTCATCACATAACTTGAGGATTGAGCATAAATAAACATTTTCATAAAAGGGGGGGGGGATATTTAGTAGCCACTTATCACAATCGCTATGAAAGAAAGTCGCGCAAGGCTGCTCACATCTTGGCTAACATATAACACAAGGGAAAACGGAAACATACTACCTATTACAAAAAGCGAAGCATGATCCGACCAGTTTCAGACGATAAAGAAGGCTGGCGACATTTTGAACAAAACATCCTATCTCTCCCCTTCAGAGCTTTCTGTTAGAAAAACATCCTCACTCGGCCCCTCTAGGCTAAGAACAGGCAGATACACGCACTCCCCTTCCTTAGGTATACACTGAAGAAAACATGTTTTTATGTGAGCAACTATATAAGCCTGAGGTCTGCAATATAGAACTACTTATTCGATATAACCGCCGTGAAAAAGCATTCTTGAAAACAAACGTCAAAGCTTTTGATGATATGAACGAATACAGGAGAGAGTGTGCTGAAGATTCGCATCATTATACATACTTTCACAAAGAATTCTGCAATGGACGAATGCATACGATTACATGCATATACCCTGCTTACCATAATCAGATACCTTCAAGGAATCCCTGTTCCGAAGACTGCTCTGTCTACAAGATAGATATATTGTAAGTACAATACATTCACGTCTTTCTACTATTATAAGTACTACAAATGTATTCGAGTAATGATGGCTAATTCCAATACATTTTTATATATCAAGGGGTCGGAACACACAAGAGCTTCACGATTCAGATACCATAGATGCAACGGATATGTTTAGATCAGCACATGAGATTGAAGATCACTTAGAATTATGCAACGGTCGCACTCATGTGGTGATTTGTTCAAAACCCGCAGTGCATGATAGAATAACATCATACTTCATCTGCAACTCGACCTGTAGCGTGTATTGGTCAAGGCATATGAGACAAAGGTAATTACAAACTAAAAATACGACGAGTGGCCAGCACATCACACATTTATTTCTTGAAAAAGTTAATAACCCTCATTGTTCTTTCCAGAGTTCGAGAGTCAATCCCCATACCGCCAGAGCTCATAGACCCTGCTAGGACTGACGTTGACGAGGTGGATGTCTGCATTTCAAACCCATGGAACACCTGCCCTGTACAAGATTATGATGACATTCCGAATACGAGCACGTCGAATCAAGCATCAATGTGAGTATAATATATTGGTATTACATCAAGGAAGAAACTAACCTTATTTCCATTGCAGTGATCGAGTCAAAGGAAAATTAATAACATTTACTAATTTTCAATAATTCTAATGTTCCAGATCCAAGGAGATATAAGAGGAGAAAGACCCTTTTGCTAGTCATCTCAGGAAGCTGAGATTGCTGGAAGACCGCATGCACATCATTTGTAAACGAGAGGCAAGCATAGAGAAATATGAAACCCAGAGCAGACCAACTGAACGCATCCATCCCATTCTACATATCCAAAACAAATAATTCTAGTGTAGCGCTTTATTATGAACTACCAGTGCTTCTCAACAGCAGTGATCCTAATGACTTTGTATATACATGACATATATAAAGCGCGCCTATGACTCCCTAAATTCTGCATGTGCACAAAAGACAAAGTGCGCACATTGTGAATATATTGAAAAATATAGTGCTATAATATATAATTGCATTCATGAAAAAAACGAAGCCGCTAGACTCTTTTAATAAAATAAAACAAAGGATGAATAGGATTTAAAAAGAAATGAAGATGTAAAGAAGCTGGCACATTTATAAGCAAACATTTATTTAATCTAACTAATGAAAATAAAACATTTTGAAGAGGCACGGACATGGAGAAGGAATGTAATGAAAATACTTATAAATAAAACTATTATGTACATATAATCCCACTAATGTTTTTATTCCACAAAAACAAATACAAATTTTCAACATCCTAATCCTTTGCATAATTAGGCATTTAAATTATCGATTACATGACAGGTGATAAGGGCTTGTAGGTAAATACCTCATTGTGTATAATCAGACAATTTAATATTGTAATTTCTGGTGATAGACGTCCTGCATGCTTTAAGGTTGAGAGCGAAAATACCCCTTTACACCAGCAAAACAGGAACACCAGGCTGATTCGCAAATATCTAGAGGGCACTTCTGTTTACTAGCATTCATACAGGAAATAATCCGTTTCTTCAGCTTTACTTTTATCACACACTTCTCTAACAAGAGTGTAAGTAATACATAGCTCGACCAATGAAAAACAGTTTCAATGCTAAAAACCCAATCAAGTTTACGGTAGAAGCCCATCTATAAAAGTGGAACAGGCAGATATCAGATAACTCAATTTAGAGAAAAGGTCTCAGCGCAGTGATTGGTAGGAATCATCTGAAAAACTACGAGCTAATTCGCAAAAAGAAGATACCTAATCAATCAAGAACCTTGAAACGGCTGGTAGGATTTTTAAAAAATTCGCTCTCCTTGTTCTTAAATGTATAATATACAGCGACAGCTTAATTTACTTATAATGCTTTTTCAGAAACTTTACTAGCTTCATGAGAAAAAATTGCATTACATAAGAACTTCATATATTTCTACAAAAGAGAATTTGTACAAGTAAGTTCGATACAAAAGGTTTTTCACACTGAATACACGATTTGAGGGCAACCGAACACTTAAAAAGCAAGTTTTAGACAAAGTATAGTGTGCGAGTGAGTGCATGTGAAGCAGCGTACCTCTAAAAATACACAAATTCGAAGTGACAATTGAAGTGCTCTGGCACATTAAATTTCTTATTTCTAATGTACAACGGAGTAACATGTAATGAAAACATTCTGCTATTATTTAGAATTATAAGCGTGAATTATATGTAAAAGAAAATCTCATCTTAATGATGGGCGATTCGTTCAAGTCATGGGTGCAGGAGCACAAGGACACTAATCGGTTGAAAATACCAATTGAGCATTTTCAGAAAAATATTAGTGTTGTATGTACAGTATAACTTAAACACACAATTTTTATTGACTTCAGATTTATACTACTTCAACTCTCTTAAACCGGAAGTGATGTTTCGTTTCATCTTTATTGGTTTACTCATGTCAATGCAAATCGTGAGGCCGCGCCATGGTCGAGTGGTTAGACTACTCTCCTCTCACCAAGGAGGTCCGGAGTCGACCCCAGGCAACAGCATGTGGGATTTGTTATGGACAAAGCGGCGCAGGGGGCGGGTTTTCTCAGGTTTCCCCCTGCCATCACATTCCACCGGTGCTCCACGTTCATTCCATATATCAGTAGTGTTATCTCCTGCGGTGCCACAAGTAGTAAAAGCAGTCGTTAAACACATAAAAAAAGTGAACGAATTTCAATGAGAATCGCAGGGCTAAACATTATAAAAGATCCGACTAACCTAGTAATTTCCGCTAATGTCCCTAATTATAAGGGGAACAATTGAATAAGAACATTTTTTTTTCTGGAAAATGTTTATCTTGAATAGCATGAAGTAACAGAAGAATATAATTATTTTAATATTGTCTATCATGAAATCTCAACCCTTGTGCACGCTTCTGCTAAAGAATGTTTCCTTACACCTACATCACGCCGAAAAGAATACTACAGGTGAACTCATGGTTTCACTACAGAATTTCATGTCTAGTTCTTTATTACATTAAAACTCTTATAAAGTGAAGGAAATGAAAATCCATTTATGTTGATAGAACTAAACCGAACACGCAGTTTTAAATGGTCACTCCTACAATCACTGCTTCTAATCAGATCTGCAACCAATACAAAAACAAGGTTAAACATTCAATGCACTTAGTTATAATATCAGAAAATAAGACTGTCTCCGTGGTCAAACGGGTAAGTGAGCTGACTTCTCACCTGCAGATACCGGGTTCGATCCACGGCTAGGACGGCGAATTTTTCTTTAACCGCAATTACTCCCTATCCCCACAGAGTCTGGAAGGTATAAATGGGCATGTGTTTAGTAATATAAAAAATTAATTACCATAAAGTTCTAAACCTACACTAATACGAGTTGCTTCATAAGTCAAAGCCCCTATGTGACCATTGTATTGCAACAGGTCCCTAAAGAGATATAATTACACATTCATATATCTCAAGGTTTTTCTCAAGCTCGCTCAACATCCAGGATTCACAAATATTAGTTTCTTTTATGCTCTCTCTATAACATGGAAAATATTTTAGCATCTTCAATTTCTTCTTTTATTATTATTATTATTATTATTATTAGTATTATTATTATTATTAATATTATTAGTTTGTCACATTTCTGGGAAAAAAACACGACTGTAACTCAAGTACAAAATTAAAAATCGAATGCTAGCAGTTTTGGTTTGTATGAGAACTGGTAAAATGACTTAAGGATAAACCCATGCGGATTTTATTATATAACGTTACAAACTTATTTGTTGCTTGCCAAGCGGTAGATCTGCGATCGATTCATAGTACAGGCATAGGAATTTTTTTCCTCACCTAGGATACATGGACCGGGGTGCACTCAGCCTCGCGAGGTCCCTGGAGGGGGCCAATTGAGGAGCTACTTGATGGAGAAGTAGCGGCTCCAGGTCATGAGGACAGCATTAACTGGTCAGGGGGGGGAGGGAGATCGAAGCGCAGTCCACGTCTCACCTCCTCAATAGTGCACCCCATCCATGACGTCTGTAACGGAGCGAGATGGGGGACACAGCAGCAGTCCAAGGCTCTTAGCTGTGCAAGGGAGTCACAAGCTTATACTAAAAAGCCTGCGATTTTCACAATGCACACAATAATTTTCTTAATAAGTAACATTTAATTAGTTGACCCACCCTAACCTAAATAACCTAAATTAACCTAACCTTCCTAAACTAATCTAACATCATAGCCAATAATAAACATCAGACACACCACATTCATTATAGAAATACATTACAGCATCATATGACCTCATTTGTCATTTTTTCGCTCTATTACAGCAGAATCATTCATCTCACGCATATTCAAGAAGATTTCTTTTGACTGCTTCCCTTTGTAAGCTGCTTGAGAGTACATTAGCAATCGCAGCCGATCTACCAGAGAATTTACATCATCATAAGAAGATGTTTTATCTACACCGCTGACTTGGTCCAACCACTTCATTGCTGAGACATGTAGCTTCTCTTTAATCTTGAATAGTAATAATCATGGCTAACACAAGACTCGTGACTTTGAATTATATACATCATTAAATGATGTTGCCATGCATGTAGCATCAGGAAGGCAAATCACAGCACAGGCAAACACAATTGCAATGAGATACTTTCACAGCATTGTGCAAAACATAACATAGAATTCTATCAGAAAATTACAAAAATAGTTGAACAATGCTAATTCAACAAATCAATGTATGATATCCTAAGGACAACCTAACCTCAGTCATCATATTCAACATAACGCAAGCAATAACATTATACGTTAAATGAAGAAAATCCATTCTGTATATATTAATTATGACAGACAATAGACACATCTTTATCTACCAATACGTTTAATTCTTGGAGAACTCTTCAAATGGGATATACACTTTCCTAAAGGAACCGAAGTACATACCACTATCTGACCATTTCTTTCTCGAAGAGAGTATCGTGTTTCTTGGAAAGCGTATACCCCATTTGAAGAGTTCTCCAAGAATTAAACGTATTGGTAGATAAAGATGTGTCTATTGTCTGTCATAATTAATATATACAGAATGGATTTTCTTCATTTAACGTATAATGTTATTGCTTGCGTTATGTTGAATATGATGACTGAGGTTAGGTTGTCCTTAGGATATCATACATTGATTTGTTGAATTAGCATTGTTCAACTATTTTTGTAATTTTCTGATAGAATTCTATGTTATGTTTTGCACAATGCTGTGAAAGTATCTCATTGCAATTGTGTTTGCCTGTGCTGTGATTTGCCTTCCTGATGCTACATGCATGGCAACATCATTTAATGATGTATATAATTCAAAGTCACGAGTCTTGTGTTAGCCATGATTATTACTATTCAAGATTAAAGAGAAGCTACATGTCTCAGCAATGAAGTGGTTGGACCAAGTCAGCGGTGTAGATAAAACATCTTCTTATGATGATGTAAATTCTCTGGTAGATCGGCTGCGATTGCTAATGTACTCGCAAGCAGCTTACAAAGGGAAGCAGTCAAAAGAAATCTTCTTGAATATGCGTGAGATGAATGATTCTGCTGTAATAGAGCGAAAAAATGACAAATGAGGTCATATGATGCTGTAATGTATTTCTATAATGAATGTGGTGTGTCTGATGTTTATTATTGGCTATGATGTTAGATTAGTTTAGGAAGGTTAGGTTAATTTAGGTTATTTAGGTTAGGGTGGGTCAACTAATTAAATGTTACTTATTAAGAAAATTATTGTGTGCATTGTGAAAATCGCAGGCTTTTTAGTATAAGCTTGTGACTCCCTTGCACAGCTAAGAGCCTTGGACTGCTGCTGTGTCCCCCATCTCGCTCCGTTACAGACGTCATGGATGGGGTGCACTATTGAGGAGGTGAGACGTGGACTGCGCTTCGATCTCCCTCCCCCCCTGACCAGTTAATGCTGTCCTCATGACCTGGAGCCGCTACTTCTCCATCAAGTAGCTCCTCAATTGGCCCCCTCCAGGGACCTCGCGAGGCTGAGTGCACCCCGGTCCATGTATCCTAGGTGAGGAAAAAAATTCCTATGCCTGTACTATGAATCGATCGCAGATCTACCGCTTGGCAAGCAACAAATAAGTTTGTAACGTTATATAATAAAATCCGCATGGGTTTATCCTTAAGTCATTTTACCAGTTCTCATACAAACCAAAACTGCTAGCATTCGATTTTTAATTTTGTACTTGAGTTACAGTCGTGTTTTTTTCCCAGAAATGTGACAAACTAATAATATTAATAATAATAATAATAATAATAATAATAATAATAATAATAATAATACTAATAATAATAATAATAATAATAATAATAATAATAATAATAATAATAATAATAATAAAAGAAGAAATTGAAGATGCTAAAATATTTTCCATGTTATAGAGAGAGCATAAAAGAAACTAATATTTGTGAATCCTGGATGTTGAGCGAGCTTGAGAAAAACCTTGAGATATATGAATGTGTAATTATATCTCTTTAGGGACCTGTTGCAATACAATGGTCACATAGGGGCTTTGACTTATGAAGCAACTCGTATTAGTGTAGGTTTAGAACTTTATGGTAATTAATTTTTTATATTACTAAACACATGCCCATTTATACCTTCCAGACTCTGTGGGGATAGGGAGTAATTGCGGTTAAAGAAAAATTCGCCGTCCTAGCCGTGGATCGAACCCGGTATCTGCAGGTGAGAAGTCAGCTCACTTACCCGTTTGACCACGGAGACAGTCTTATTTTCTGATATTATAACTAAGTGCATTGAATGTTTAACCTTGTTTTTGTATTGGTTGCAGATCTGATTAGAAGCAGTGATTGTAGGAGTGACCATTTAAAACTGCGTGTTCGGTTTAGTTCTATCAACATAAATGGATTTTCATTTCCTTCACTTTATAAGAGTTTTAATGTAATAAAGAACTAGACATGAAATTCTGTAGTGAAACCATGAGTTCACCTGTAGTATTCTTTTCGGCGTGATGTAGGTGTAAGGAAACATTCTTTAGCAGAAGCGTGCACAAGGGTTGAGATTTCATGATAGACAATATTAAAATAATTATATTCTTCTGTTACTTCATGCTATTCAAGATAAACATTTTCCAGAAAAAAAAATGTTCTTATTCAATTGTTCCCCTTATAATTAGGGACATTAGCGGAAATTACTAGGTTAGTCGGATCTTTTATAATGTTTAGCCCTGCGATTCTCATTGAAATTCGTTCACTTTTTTTATGTGTTTAACGACTGCTTTTACTACTTGTGGCACCGCAGGAGATAACACTACTGATATATGGAATGAACGTGGAGCACCGGTGGAATGTGATGGCAGGGGGAAACCTGAGAAAACCCGCCCCCTGCGCCGCTTTGTCCATAACAAATCCCACATGCTGTTGCCTGGGGTCGACTCCGGACCTCCTTGGTGAGAGGAGAGTAGTCTAACCACTCGACCATGGCGCGGCCTCACGATTTGCATTGACATGAGTAAACCAATAAAGATGAAACGAAACATCACTTCCGGTTTAAGAGAGTTGAAGTAGTATAAATCTGAAGTCAATAAAAATTGTGTGTTTAAGTTATACTGTACATACAACACTAATATTTTTCTGAAAATGCTCAATTGGTATTTTCAACCGATTAGTGTCCTTGTGCTCCTGCACCCATGACTTGAACGAATCGCCCATCATTAAGATGAGATTTTCTTTTACATATAATTCACGCTTATAATTCTAAATAATAGCAGAATGTTTTCATTACATGTTACTCCGTTGTACATTAGAAATAAGAAATTTAATGTGCCAGAGCACTTCAATTGTCACTTCGAATTTGTGTATTTTTAGAGGTACGCTGCTTCACATGCACTCACTCGCACACTATACTTTGTCTAAAACTTGCTTTTTAAGTGTTCGGTTGCCCTCAAATCGTGTATTCAGTGTGAAAAACCTTTTGTATCGAACTTACTTGTACAAATTCTCTTTTGTAGAAATATATGAAGTTCTTATGTAATGCAATTTTTTCTCATGAAGCTAGTAAAGTTTCTGAAAAAGCATTATAAGTAAATTAAGCTGTCGCTGTATATTATACATTTAAGAACAAGGAGAGCGAATTTTTTAAAAATCCTACCAGCCGTTTCAAGGTTCTTGATTGATTAGGTATCTTCTTTTTGCGAATTAGCTCGTAGTTTTTCAGATGATTCCTACCAATCACTGCGCTGAGACCTTTTCTCTAAATTGAGTTATCTGATATCTGCCTGTTCCACTTTTATAGATGGGCTTCTACCGTAAACTTGATTGGGTTTTTAGCATTGAAACTGTTTTTCATTGGTCGAGCTATGTATTACTTACACTCTTGTTAGAGAAGTGTGTGATAAAAGTAAAGCTGAAGAAACGGATTATTTCCTGTATGAATGCTAGTAAACAGAAGTGCCCTCTAGATATTTGCGAATCAGCCTGGTGTTCCTGTTTTGCTGGTGTAAAGGGGTATTTTCGCTCTCAACCTTAAAGCATGCAGGACGTCTATCACCAGAAATTACAATATTAAATTGTCTGATTATACACAATGAGGTATTTACCTACAAGCCCTTATCACCTGTCATGTAATCGATAATTTAAATGCCTAATTATGCAAAGGATTAGGATGTTGAAAATTTGTATTTGTTTTTGTGGAATAAAAACATTAGTGGGATTATATGTACATAATAGTTTTATTTATAAGTATTTTCATTACATTCCTTCTCCATGTCCGTGCCTCTTCAAAATGTTTTATTTTCATTAGTTAGATTAAATAAATGTTTGCTTATAAATGTGCCAGCTTCTTTACATCTTCATTTCTTTTTAAATCCTATTCATCCTTTGTTTTATTTTATTAAAAGAGTCTAGCGGCTTCGTTTTTTTCATGAATGCAATTATATATTATAGCACTATATTTTTCAATATATTCACAATGTGCGCACTTTGTCTTTTGTGCACATGCAGAATTTAGGGAGTCATAGGCGCGCTTTATATATGTCATGTATATACAAAGTCATTAGGATCACTGCTGTTGAGAAGCACTGGTAGTTCATAATAAAGCGCTACACTAGAATTATTTGTTTTGGATATGTAGAATGGGATGGATGCGTTCAGTTGGTCTGCTCTGGGTTTCATATTTCTCTATGCTTGCCTCTCGTTTACAAATGATGTGCATGCGGTCTTCCAGCAATCTCAGCTTCCTGAGATGACTAGCAAAAGGGTCTTTCTCCTCTTATATCTCCTTGGATCTGGAACATTAGAATTATTGAAAATTAGTAAATGTTATTAATTTTCCTTTGACTCGATCACTGCAATGGAAATAAGGTTAGTTTCTTCCTTGATGTAATACCAATATATTATACTCACATTGATGCTTGATTCGACGTGCTCGTATTCGGAATGTCATCATAATCTTGTACAGGGCAGGTGTTCCATGGGTTTGAAATGCAGACATCCACCTCGTCAACGTCAGTCCTAGCAGGGTCTATGAGCTCTGGCGGTATGGGGATTGACTCTCGAACTCTGGAAAGAACAATGAGGGTTATTAACTTTTTCAAGAAATAAATGTGTGATGTGCTGGCCACTCGTCGTATTTTTAGTTTGTAATTACCTTTGTCTCATATGCCTTGACCAATACACGCTACAGGTCGAGTTGCAGATGAAGTATGATGTTATTCTATCATGCACTGCGGGTTTTGAACAAATCACCACATGAGTGCGACCGTTGCATAATTCTAAGTGATCTTCAATCTCATGTGCTGATCTAAACATATCCGTTGCATCTATGGTATCTGAATCGTGAAGCTCTTGTGTGTTCCGACCCCTTGATATATAAAAATGTATTGGAATTAGCCATCATTACTCGAATACATTTGTAGTACTTATAATAGTAGAAAGACGTGAATGTATTGTACTTACAATATATCTATCTTGTAGACAGAGCAGTCTTCGGAACAGGGATTCCTTGAAGGTATCTGATTATGGTAAGCAGGGTATATGCATGTAATCGTATGCATTCGTCCATTGCAGAATTCTTTGTGAAAGTATGTATAATGATGCGAATCTTCAGCACACTCTCTCCTGTATTCGTTCATATCATCAAAAGCTTTGACGTTTGTTTTCAAGAATGCTTTTTCACGGCGGTTATATCGAATAAGTAGTTCTATATTGCAGACCTCAGGCTTATATAGTTGCTCACATAAAAACATGTTTTCTTCAGTGTATACCTAAGGAAGGGGAGTGCGTGTATCTGCCTGTTCTTAGCCTAGAGGGGCCGAGTGAGGATGTTTTTCTAACAGAAAGCTCTGAAGGGGAGAGATAGGATGTTTTGTTCAAAATGTCGCCAGCCTTCTTTATCGTCTGAAACTGGTCGGATCATGCTTCGCTTTTTGTAATAGGTAGTATGTTTCCGTTTTCCCTTGTGTTATATGTTAGCCAAGATGTGAGCAGCCTTGCGCGACTTTCTTTCATAGCGATTGTGATAAGTGGCTACTAAATATCCCCCCCCCTTTTATGAAAATGTTTATTTATGCTCAATCCTCAAGTTATGTGATGAGTGCTTCGAGTTATAAATTATACTTCTCTGTTGAAGTTAGAGAATACTGCTGTGTCAGTTGTAGGCTGTCTAAGTGATTTCAAGCAATGTTAGCTGTTATTTTTGGTATGGTATTTATTTTTTGAAGATGTCTATTTATGCATAATTGTCAAGTTATGTGGAGAGTACTTCAAGTTATAGCTTATACTTCAGTGTTAAAATTAGAGAATACTGCTGTGTCAGTTGTAGGCTGTCTAAGTGATTTCAAGCAATGTTAGCTGTTATTTTTGGTATGGTATTTATTTTTTGAAGATGTCTATTTATGCATAATTGTCAAGTTATGTGGAGAGTACTTCAAGTTATAGCTTATACTTCAGTGTTAAAATTAGAGAATACTGCTGTGTCAGTTGTAGGCTGTCTAAGTGATTTCAAGCAATGTTAGCTGTTATTTTGGTATGGTATTTCATTTGAAGGTATTTATTTATGCATAATCGTCAAGGTACGTGATGCTTCAAGCTATATTTTATACTACAGTGTTGAAATTAGAGAATACTGCTGAGTCAGTTGTAGGCTGTCTAAGTGATTTCAAGCCATGTTAGCTGTTGGTTTTAGTATGGTATCCCTCAGTTAGTTGTAGGCAGTCTAAGTGATTTCAAATTGTGTTAGCAGTTTTTTCTACTTTCTCTACACTTACTATGTACATAGTGTATAGAGAAGGTATTGTATTCCACCCAAAATCGGATGCTGATTTTTCACTGGGAATATATATGTTTTTAGGGTCACCTGTATAAAAAAATCCATTTTAGAAAAAGGTTTGTGTGTGTCTGCATGTCTGTGTGTTTGCGTGTGTTGGTGTGTATATGTGTGTGACTGTGCAGCATAGCTCAAAAACGCAAATTCGGTAAATTACCAAACTTGGTATTTAAGTTTAGTATCTTCCAGGTATGCGACCCGAAGATTTTTGAGAAAAGCCCCCCCCCAAACTACCCTTTACATGGAACGTTTTTCGGAAACATTTTATTTATGAAAATGGTTCTAACGATTTTGATTAGAATATCGCATATTAAAGATATTTACCTGACAAATAAAATGTATAACTTGAATTTTCTGAGTATAATCTCTGCAGACCTTTTTTATTCTGAAAAAATTGTTATAACTAGTAAACCATAAGAGATAGATAAAAGCTTACCACACAAAAAATGTAGGGCACGTTAAAACACACGATTTATGTTAAATACATGATTTTTGTGGAGTGAACCCTTTTTTTTTTTTCGATATAATCATTGTTATTTGTTTCAGCTTTAAAAACGTATATTTTTCTCATACAGGAAAGTGACATAGCAGCCTGCTTTTGACTATGACTATCACTTTAACCTATGGTACTCCCTTAGTTAGCTTCTACTTACAAGGAAGCAAGTATGAAGACTATTTCTACTAGTTTTTACTCGATTAGTATGAAGTAAATAGACATACAAGCTTTTTAACAATAATTTGTTTCAGAGAGGTATAGAAGGTCACGTGAATGAAACACACCATATTTTGGTATAGGTCTGACATTTGCGTAAATAAAAACATTTTATATGTCTTGTGATAGTTACGAATAATGTTTGAATGCACTAGGCGTATAATCCAAGTATGTAATTAGCATGTAGATGTAATTTCGTGAAGAATTTGTATCACTCATTTCGCTACATCGTTGCAAATTGGGTTGTTATTTACATTTTTAAACTTAAAGTAAAGGTATAATTGTGATTAAAATTTATTGAATTAATCCCGAATCTAATACTCGTACTGAATAGGGGATGGTAAAGAATTGAGAAAAGTCTAATAGCGTTTTATTGTAACTTCAATTCTCAAAGCGTTATTGGCATTTTAACTGGCGTAATTGTAATTAAAATTTCTTAAATTAACCAATCGTGAATCTTATACTTATGCTGGGTATGGGATTTTTTGGGTAGTGTTTTAACGCGCACTTTAACTACTTTTGGCGCCGCAGGCTGTGATACTGGTGATACATGAATGACGATGGAGCACCGGTGGAATGGGTATGGGATGATAAAGGAATAAGAAAAGTCTAATAGCGTTTTGGCATTTTAATTGTCGTAATAGTAATTAAAGTTTTTCGAGTGTGGGATAGCTGGAATTCATTCTTGTACTGGATGCAGGGTGATAAATGAGCAAGAAAAGTCTCATAGTATTTTATTGTAATCTCAATTATTTAACCGTGATTAACATTTTAATTAGCGTAATTGTAATTCAAATTTCTTAAAATTAACCAATCGTGTGTCTTGTACTTGTGCTGGGTATGGGCTGATAAAGGAATAAGAAAAGTGTTATGGCGTCTTATTGTAACCTCAATTCTTTAAGCATTATTGTCATTTTAATTAGTGTAATTGTAATTAAAGTTTATTGATTATTCGTGAAGTTAATTCTTGTACTGGATAGGGGATTATAAGGGAATAAGAACAGCTTTTATTTATAGCGAGTGTTATAATTGCGTTCTACAATCGATATTTTTTCCGTTGTTTAATTAATTATACATAGTCGTAAAGTCATGTGATTGCAACCTCGCTGAAAGTCGAATGTAGGTCCTCGTGTAAGAACGGATATTAAGATTTATAATGTTTGGAATTGTAATGGTGCTGGCATTCTCAGTGTTCGAAGGTCTCAGGTTCAATTCCCTGTTGGGTGCCCTCTGCTCGTTGGAAACACAATCACTTCGCTGCCATATTGGTTATGATGTGATAAGTTAGTAGGTTTTATAAAAGCAATTCTCTCTTGCTATTTTTCATTTCATATGTTGGTATTGTATAATAAAGCTTTTAACATGTTCAATCGTGTGAGTGTTATAATTCATTGCAAAAATATTACCGCTAACGCATGTTCAATTGATATCTAATAATTTATATCAAATATTCCACTCAGTAATTTTATCGAGTTTTTTCGCCATGACAGTTGAACTATGTTTGTATATTCAGATTCTTTGTGAAAAGTTAGACTGATTTGTCATGCAAATGAGCCTTGTAGCTCTCGAATTGCCAGAGATAGAGAAATCCTACGTGTTTTTAATTAAAAGAGACTATCGAATTGAAATCAAAAGAATTTTGTATTTATGATCAGAGATTCAGATTCCTCGTGAAAAACTAGATCGATTTGATATGCAGATGAGCCTTGTAGCTCAAAAATTAGAAATTCGAGTGGGCGTGGTCAATCGATTAAATTGAATTTGATCTGTGAATGTGAAAGACGATTGTTCAAGTGATTAAGAACCCTGCAAGTAAAATCTTTTAGACAGGTGGTTTGGCAAAGGGGGAGGGGGTAGTAGCCGGCAGCACATACTTTGATTGACAGGTACATGGGGAAGCTTTTAGACTGTTGTCTTGGCAAAGAGGCAGCGCTGTGTGGGTGGTCTGTCGGCTGATGTTTATCTTAAGTGTTACATATGTACATGATGTTTTACATGGGCGGCATCCTTTGAGTCCCGAAATCCCCCTTTATCCCCTACTTTCCTCCTAGCAGGTGCATGCAATTCCTTTGTGATAGCTTGCTTAATCGTGCTATAATTTTCGAAGATTTCAACTCTTTTATTATTTCATCGATTTCTGCAGATTGGCTCTTATTTCCAGCCTCTTGTGATGCAATGAATAATCTTAAGCGATTTACCAAAGTATTTGAATTTGACCAGTAAACGTAGTCCCGTTCTCTATTAGGATGATGCTCCTTCCATTCGAGACCAAAACCTAAATGTGAACGGAGCAGAGCTTGTATGATCTTCTTATACTTGTAGCCTCTATTTGATTTCACTTTTCTTTGGGTCTTGAATCCGCTTCTATGAAGAACAGTTTTTCTCATAATGTCAGTATAGGTAAGCAAGTCATCCTCTCTGTATGATGACATTTGTGGTATTTTTTTGAAAATCAATTCATAAAGACCAGGAGCAGTTTCATACATTTGGTCGCCTATTTGAAGACGCGTATCCTTAAATTAAATTGCTTTAATCCTTAGCATATAAGTGTCATCTTTAAAACGAAATCATTATCTTTTGAGCGCACTTGATTCAGATAAGTAGACAGATCAGATGAGTCCTTACTCTCTCGATGGCTGTATTGTTTATTATTAACTTTCAATATATCATTTAGAGGCTCAGTTACAGGTTGGAGAACTTCAGACTTTACCCTCTGAGTCTCAAACTTGGTCCCTTTTAGAGAACGCAATTTTTCTCTAATTGCCTTGGTATGGCGAGTTACCGCTTCTTTTAGCCTTATGCTTTCACTTTCCATCTTGAAACTGGATGCAAATGACCTTGTTTCAGTCAATCTGTGGGCTTGGTTGACTGATCAATTTATTTGCAGCCAAAAGTTCTATACATAAGATCTGCCCTTCTGAGACTCCTTTAAATGCAGCAGGGGCGATGGTCAGAACGTCGCCTCTCTTAAATGGAACTGAATAGGTCTCAACCTTAACATCATTAATTGATATATTGACACTTCTCCTCTCTGGAGGAACTCTACGAGTATTTTTAGGATTCAGGAGATCAGCCGTGACTATAATGCACTCTGACAGAGCACCATCTAATGGAAACGTGTAGAATGTGCAGCCTGATGATAGGATGAATGAGCCTTTATGCCTAGCCCGAGCCTGAAGTTGAATGATAACTCTTCCACTCCTCCAGGCAACCTGTGTTCTCAAAGCATCGAAAGCCTTTGCAGTGTGCATCGTTGATAACTTTGAACGGTCTACGTCTGTTTGCATATTCGTCATTTGGTGCTTAACACTTGTAGAGAAAATGTTTAAATCATTATTCATTCTCTGCAATGACTGATGCAAACTGTCGATACGACTGTGATTATTTTTACTGGAGAGCATTAATGCATCATCATTCTCCTCTATCGTTTTAAGTTTCTCATTATTTATATTCAACATTCCTTAGATGCTCTCTATTTCATTTCTCAACTCAAGGGTTGACTACTCTAGTCTTGAGAGCTGCGTATTGTAAACAGTTTCAGATTCCATGAGTCTATGTCCATTATCATCAACACTTTTTAGTTTCTCACTGAGATCATTCAGTTTCGTTTTTAAACTAAGTTGCTCTCTCGCTTGATATTGTCCATAGGTTCAAGAGTGGATGTCTTTAGTTGTTTCATTGAATTTGTGAGATCACTAAATGTACTTACCGATACATTTTTCACTTTATTATCAATACCCTGAATCTTACTGTTTACTTTAGCATCAAAATCATTTAATAAAGCGGATATTGTATATGCAAATTTGTTTATATCTTGACACGTTTCATTAAATGCATTTGTCAGCTGATTTAAAATGTATCTTTTATTTACAGCATCGGTTTCAACAACATGGTCAGCTATCTTTGTAAGCCTTCTTTGTTGATATCTCACGTTACCGTCATTGTCTAAGGGCTGAGTCCTAGAATTGACGTATTCGACGATAAACTTTCTATTTGCCACATCATCGTCATGAATTGGATCTACTTTTTTTTTTTTTTTTTTTTTTTTATTATTATTAGTCTGACTCATAAATGAGTTTGCCATGTGACACAGAACAATATACATTTAGAGGTTTTTAATAAAAAATGTTAGGAGTATTACAAAAAAATATTTTATCATGAGTTATAATAGTTATATAAAATTAAGCTATGAGAACAAATTGTAGCAGATTATAAAATATGTGCAACAATAAAAGCTATAACAATAAAAGGGAAAAAAAACTACAAAAATAAAGTGATTTATAAACCATAATACATTTTACGTTCTATTCAAACCATATAAATGATTTCGAAAAATGGCTACGGAATGTTTTATGATGTTTTCCGTGATTGCTTGTTCCACACTTCTGTTAATTTTATATTTTGCCCTCCATTTCACAAACATATTTGTAATTGTTCCTCGAGATCCAAAAAATAGGCCTACTATTGTTATTTTTCTGAGATTGTATTTTTCTTTAATATATGGTATGGTGGGCTCATATATATTCTGTTTTTCCAGATGAACTTGTTGAGTTTGGTCTTTATTCAGTTCAAAGCGGATGGTCGGGTTATTATCTCTGCTTCTGATTTTCTTCTGTTTATCGCAATGACGTCTATGCGACGATTACTACCACCATCAACTAGGCAGTGGACTTCCTCGTAAACTTCTAGACCAGTTTCACGTAATGCGTTTGCCAAGATAGATCTTATGGTGTTGTGCCTCTTAATTCTCAGCAGTTCTCCCTGAGGACAGTTTCCAAGCGCATGGGGAAGAGTTTCATACTCACTGCAGTGGTTTGTGCTTGAAGATTTTCCAGGAATACTGCGAACTGGAGCTACCATTGCATTCATTTTCAGTATGTCCCTCCATTCAGAACTACTCAAGCCTTTTTTATTAATTAGCCAGGTGTTTGCGGCTGTAACTTCTGAAAATAGTTCCACTCCTTTTCCTTTATGAGGATAGGAACACCAAGTCTGGTATTCTTTGTCACGTAAGGTGATTCTCAACTGTCAGATCGTTCCATTTATAGAGCAGAAAAGCAGTGGTTTGTGATGGCTTCATAATTTCGTACTACGTTGACATGTGGATCGCTCAGTAACTGCAGCTTGATGTTAATATTCAGTTGCTGAAGATACACTTCCCAACAAGCTTTCAGTATTGAAAGCCCTTTATATTTGTGAGATGTATATATCATAGTATTTGGAGTGTCACTAGGTAGCTAAAGAACTTCGAATCATTTTGTCTGCTTTCAATAGAAATGTATTCGGAATTTTGTTTATAGTGGCGGTTTGAAATGGATAAATTAAGGATGGTCCAATAAACTGATTTATAACCGATAACTTTTGCTGAGGGCGTAACAGATGAGTAGAAGATAGCGTGTCTAGATTATTTTTAAGTTTAGTCAAAACGTCATCAGAATTAAAAATTAAAGATTGATTAAAAGAAACACCAATATATTTGACTTCTTCTGTAGCAGAAATACCATTAATATCACCATGTATGGTTTTAACTATCCCGACATCAAGTTTTTCCCTTGTTTATGAGAATGGCTTTAGATTTCTCAGCATTAATGCTTAAGCCTATTTCTTGAAGAAGGCTAATAACCAATGTGACCAAAATATTAACTGATTCACAATCTTTTCCTATTAATACTATGTCATC
Source organism: Hymenopus coronatus (assembly GCA_030762935.1). NCBI lineage: Eukaryota > Metazoa > Arthropoda > Insecta > Mantodea > Hymenopodidae > Hymenopus > Hymenopus coronatus. The sequence goes on along the minus strand of CM060883.1, from coordinate 100,133,336 downwards.
TGCAAAACCTAGTATTGTCATTGGTTCTGTTTCAGGAGAAAAGCAGAAACCATATGAGTCTGAGACACTTTTCTCTGATAATTCTTTTAATATTTGGTTAATGCAAAGGTTAAATAATATTGGAGAAAGAGGGTCACCCTGCATGACTCCTCTTTTAAGTTGGATTTTCTGTGTCCTTTCTTTTCTTACTTGAATTTGAGTGGTATTGTCTACCAATAAATTTATCAGCAAACCCTTGAGTGAAGAATTAATTGTTGAGCACAGATGATTATGGCCAATAGTATCAAATGCCTTACTCACATCTAAGAAAACCGGACCAGCAGAACGCTTTTGTAAAGTAGCGGTCCGTAAGATTCCCTCAATTATATTAATGTTAATAAATTTTCCAGGTGTCATAAGGAAGCCTCTTTGGTAGGGGTTGAGATCGATTAAATGTCTGATAGAAATTTCACAATTTTATCATCGTGATCTCTGTCCAAAATATATTTGGCTATCAGGTTTTCAAGCCATGTCTTAAGGTTCTTTCTAAGAGCAACCTCAACTTCGTCAGCTTATTGACGTGAAAATGCTTGCAAGCATTTCTCACTGTTTGCCGTAATTTTGTCAACATAGCTTTTAGTGGACGCACCATTCCCTTCTTCAGGGTCATGAACATTGCATAATCTCTTATTGCTGAATTGATAGTTTCCCTTACCATCCTTATTTATAATATAACGATTAATAATTCTGCTGGAGGATCGCAGCCTCTGCGCTCCGAACCTGTCTACACCCATGGCTAACCTCAACTGCTTGATAATGCCACTTTTTCACCTTGATATATGTATTGAATCCGTTTC
>CM060883.1:98295000-98327500 GCA_030762935.1 Hymenopus coronatus | reverse complement strand
ATGTACCTAGTGTACAAAGAACAGACAGTATTCGACCCAAAAATTCGATACCGAGATTTCACCAGAAATATATGTTTTGAGACCCCCTGAATAAAAAAATAGAAAAAGGTACTGGGTGTGTCTGGACAGCATGGCTCAAAAAAGAACGTAAAATTTCAAACTCGGTATTTAAGTTTGGTATCTTGCAACGATGCGACACGAAGATTTTCAAGAAAATACACCCCACTCCAAACCACCCTTTTTATAGAACATTTTTCGAAATTTTTGATTTTCTGAAAAATGGCTCATATGATTTTTTATTAAAACACCTTACGTTTAAGCCATTTTATAGCAAACAAAACGAATATCTTGAATTTTCTGTAAATAACCCTTGGGGATCTTTTAACTCTGGATGACTTTTATATAACTAGAAAACATAACAGATACAGAAACAATGTAGATCTCATTAAAACACACTTTTTTGCTTTTTTTTTTCATTTTTGTTTTTGTTTGGGCTTTATCGTTTTCGAGATATTTCGGTTTATTGGTTTCAATTTTAAGACGCTTGAAACTTTCTCAAACGAGAAGACAATTTTTCTTCTTGTTTCTCGTTTGTTTACTCCTGGCAAGCAAAGAGATTGGAATTTCAATTGTTTCAAATAGCGACCTGCTTTTAAAGGACGAGACTATCGCTTTAGCCTGTGAATTTTCCCATTTCGCTTCTACTTACAAGGAAGCTAGTAATAAGAACAATGTTTATCTTGATTATCATGATGTAGATAACAGATTAATGTTTTGTATATAAGGTTTGTTTTCCAAACAGCTAGAGGACAACTTGTGATTGGGACACATTATGTTTATCTTGATTATCACGATGTAGATACCAGATAAATGTTTTGTATAAAAGGTTTGTTTCCCAACAGTTAGAGGACATCATGTGATTGGGACACGTTATCTTTATCTTGATTATCATGATGTAGATAACACATTAATGTTTTGTATAAAAGGTTTGTTTACCGAACAGCTAGAGGACATCATGTGATTGGGACAAGTTATGTTTATCTTCATTATCATGATGTAGAAAACAGATTAATGTTTTGTATAAAAGGTTTGTTTACCGAACAGCTAGAGGGCATCATGTGATTGGGACACATTATGTTTATCTTGATTATCATGATGTACATTAAAACACATTAATGTTTTGTATTAAAGGTTTGTTTACCCAACAACTAGAGGACATCATGTGATTGGGACACGTTATGTTTATCTAGATTATCATGATGTAGATAACAGATTAATGTTTTGTATAAAAGGTTTGTTTACCAAACAAATAGAGGACATCTTGTGATTGGGACACATTATGTTTATCTTGATTATCATGATGTGATAACACATTAATGTTTTGTATAAAAGGTTTGTTACCGAACAGCTAGAGCACATCATGTGAATGGAACACATTATGTTTATCTTGATTATCATGATGTGATAACACATTAATGTTTTGTATAAAAGGTTTGTTACCGAACAGCTAGAGCACATCATGTGAATGGAACACATTATGTTTATCTTGATTATCATGATATAGATAACACGTTAATGTTTTGTATAAAAGGTTTGTTTACCGAACATTTAGAGGACAACATGTGATTGGAGCACATTATGTTTATCTTGATTATCATGATGTGATAACACATTAATGTGTTGTATAAAAGGTTTGTTTACCAAACAGCTAGAGGACATCATGTGATTGGAGCGAATTATGTTTATCTTGATTATCATGATGTGATGACACATTAATGTTTTGTATAAAGGCTTTGTTACTAAACAGCTGGAGGACATCCTGTAATTTGGACACATTATGTTTATCTTGATTATCATGCTGTAGATTACACATTAATGTTTTGAATTAAAGGTTTGTGTATCGAACAGTTAGAGGATACCATGTGATTGGGACACATTATGTTTATCTTGATTATCATGATGTAGACATAAGATTAATGTTTTGTATAAAAGCTATGTTACCGAACAGCTGGAGGACATCATGTGATTGGAGCACATTATGTTTATCTTGATTATCATGATATGATAACATATTAATGTTTTGTATAAAAGGTTTGTTTACCAAACAGCTAGAGGACTTCATGTGAAAGGGACACATTCTGTTTACCTTGATTATCATGATGTAGATAACACATTAATGTTTTGTATAAAAGATTTGTTTACCCAACAGCTAGAAGACATCATGTGATTGGGACACATTATGTTTATCTTGATTATCATAATGTATATAACAGATTAATGTTTTCTATAATAGGTTTGTTACCAAACAGCTAGAGGATATCATGTGATTGGGACACATTATGTTTATCTTGATTATCATGATGTAGATAACACATTAATGTATTGTATAAAAGGTTTGTTTACCCAACAGTTAGAGGATATCATGTGATTGGGACACATTATGTTTATCTTGATTATCATGAAGTAGATAACACATTAATGTATTGTATAAAAGGTTTGTGGTCGTCTCCTTAGCGCGGTGGTAGCGCAGCTGCCTACCAAGCGGGAGACCTGGGTTCGATCCCCAGTACCGGCCTGGGGATTTTCCCCCCGCTGGGAGACCTGGACCGGGGTGCACTCAGCCTCGTGAGGTCCCTGGGGGGCCAATTGAGGAGCTACTTGATGGAGAAGTAGCGGCTCCAGGTCGTGAGGACCGCATTAACCGGCCGGGAGGGGCTCGAGGCGCTGACCACGTCTCACCCTCCAATACTGCACCCCATCCATGACGTCTGTAGTGGACCGAGATGGGGGACGCAGCGGCCGGGCGGTAGGCCAAGGTTCCCCGTGAGCTGTCGTGCCATGGAGTTAAGTTAATAAAAGGTTTGTTTACCCAACAGTTAGAGGACATCATGTGATTGGGAACGTTAGGTTTATCTTGATTGTCATGATAAAGATAACAGATTAATGTTTTGCATAAAAGCTTTGTTACCAAACAACTAGAGGATATCATGTGATTGGGACACATTATGTTTAGCTTATTATCATGATGTGATAACACATTGTTTTGTATAAAAGGTTTGTTTACCGAACAGTTGGACAACATCATGTGGTTGGAGCACATTATGTTTATCTTGATTATCATGATGTGATAACACATTAATGTTTTGTATAAAGGCTTTGTTCCCAAACAGCTAGAGGACATCTTGTGATTTGGACACATTATGTTTATCTTGATTATCATTATGTAGATAACACAGTAATGTTTTTTATTAAAGATTTGTGTATCGAACAGTTAGAGGATATCATGTGATTGGGACACATTATGTTTATCTTGATTATCATGAAGTAGACAAAAGATTAATGTTTTGTATAAATGCTTTGTTACCGAACAGCTAGAGGACATCATGTGATTGGAGCACATTATGTTTATCTTGATTATCATGATGTGATAACACATTAATGTTTTGTATATAAGGTTTGTTTACCAAACAGCTAGAGGACATCTTGTGATTTGAACATGTTATGTTTTTCTTGATTATCATGATGTAGATAACAGATTAATGTTTTCTATAAAAGGTTTGTTTACCCAACAACTAGAGGACATCATGTGATTCGAACACATTATGTTTATCTTGATTATCATGATGTAGATAACACATTAATGTATTGTATAAAAGGTTTGTTTAGCCAACAACTAGAGGACATCATGTGATTGGGACACGTTATGCTTAGCTTGATTACCATGATGTAGATAACAGATTAATGTTTTGTATAAAAGGTTTGTTTACCCAACCACTAGACGACATCATGTTATTGGAACACATTATGTTTATCTTAATTATCATGATGTAGATAACACATAAATGTTTTGTATAAAAGGTTTGTTTACCCAACAACTAGAGGACATCATGTGATTGGGACACGTTAGGTTTATCTTGATTGTCATGATAGAGATAACAGATTAATGTTTTGCATACAAGCTTTGTTACCAAACAACTAGAGGATATCATGTGATTGGGACACATTATGTTTAGCTTATTATCATGATGTGATAACACATTAATGTTTTGTATAAAAGGTTTGTTTACCGAACAGTTGGACGACATCATGTGGTTGGAGCACATTATGTTTATCTTGATTATCATGATGTGATAACACATTAATGTTTTGTATAAAGGCTTTGTTCCCAAACAGCTAGAGGACACCTTGTGATTTGGACACATTATGTTTATCTTGATTATCATGATGTAGATAACACAGTAATGTTTTGTATTAAAGGTTTGTGTATCGAACAGCTAGAGGACATCATGTGATTGGAACACGTTATGTTTATCTTGATTATCATGATGTAGATAACACCTTAATGTTTTGTATAAAAGGTTTGTTTACTGAACAGCTTGAGGACATCATGTGAATGGGACACATTATGTTTACCTATATTATCATGATGTAGATAACACATTAATGTATTGTATAAAAGGTTTGATTACCGAACAGCTATAGGACATCATGTGATTGGGACACATGTTTATCTTGATTTTCATGATGTAGATAACAGATTAATGTTTTGTATAAAAGCTTTGTTACCAAACAGCTGGAGGACATCTTGTGATTGGGACACATTATGTTTATCTTGATTATCATGATGTGATAAAACATTAATGTTTTGAATAAAAGGTTTGTTTACTGAACAGCTAGAGGATACCATGTGATTGGAGCGCATTATGTTTATCTTGGTTATCATGATGTGATAACACATAAATGTGTTTTATGAAAGGTTTGTTACTCAACAGCCAGGGGACATCATGTGATTGGGACACATTATGTTTATCTTGATTATCATGATTCATATAACAGATTAATGTTTTGTATAAAAGGTTTGTTACCAAACAGCTACAGAATATCAAGTGATTGGGACACATTATGTTTATATTGATTATCATGATGTAGATAACACATTAATGTTTTGTATAAAAGGTTTGTTTACTGAAAAGCTAGAGGATATCATGTGAATGGGACACATTATGTTTATCTTGATTGTCATGATGTGGATAACACATTAATATTTTGTATAAAAGCTTTGTTACCAAACAGCTAGAGGACATCTTGTGATTGGGACACATTATGATTATCTTTATTATCATGATGTAGATAACACATTAATGTTTTGTGTAAAAGGTTTGTTTACCCAACAACTAGAGGACATCATGTGAATGGGACACATTATGTTTATCTTGATTATCATGATGTAGATAACACATTACTGTTTTGTATATAAGGTTTGTTTACCAAAATGCTAGAGGACATCATGTGATTCGGACACATTATGTTTATCTTGATCATCATGATGTAGATAACAGATTAATGTTTTGTATAAAAGGTTTGTTTACCCAACCACCAGAGGACATCATGAGATTGGAACACAAGTTTATCTTGATTATCATGATGTAGATAACAGATTAATGTTTTGTATAAAAGGTTTGTTACCGAACAGCTAGAGGACATCATGTGATTCGGACACATTATCTTTATCTTGATCATCATGATGTAGATAACAGATTAATGTTTTGTATAAAGGTTTGTTTACCCAACCACCAGAGGACATCATGAGATTGGAACACAAGTTTATCTTGATTATCATGATGTAGATAACAGATTAATGTTTTATATAAAAGGTTTGTTACCGAACAGCTAGAGGACAACTTGTGATTGGAACACGTTATGTTTATCTTGATTATCTTGATGTAGATAACATATTAATGTTTTGTATAAAAGATTTGTTTACTGAACAGCTAGAGATCATCATGTGATTGGGACACATTATGTTTGACTTTATTATCATGATGTAGATAACACATTAATGTATTGTATAAAAGGTTTGTTTACTGAACAGCTAGAGGACATTATGTGAATGGGACACATTATGTTTATCTTGATTATCATGATGTAGATAACACATTAATTTTTTGTATTTAAGGTTTCTTTACCAAACAGCTAGAGGACATCATGTGATTGGGACACATTATGTTTATCTTGATTATCGTGATGTAGATAACAGATTAATGTTTTGTATAAAATGTTTGTTTACCCAACCACTAGACGACATCATGTGATTGGAACACATTATGTTTATCTTGATTATCATGATGTAGATAACAGATTAATGTTTTGTATAAAAGGTTTGTTTACCCAACAACTAGAGGACATCATGTGATTGGGACACGTTATGTTTATCTTGATTGTCATGGTAAAGATAACAGATTAATGTTTTGTATAAAAGCTTTGTTACCAAACAACTAGAGGATATCATGTGATTGGGACACATTATGTTTATCTTATTATCATGATGTGATAACACATTAATGTTTTGTATAAAAGGTTTGATACCGAACAGCTAGAGGACATCATGTGAATGGAACACATTATGTTTATCTTGATTATCATGATGTAATAACACATTAATGTTTTCTATAAAAGGTTTGTTTACCGAACAGTTAGACGACATCATGTGGTTGGAGCACATTATGTTTATCTTGATTATCATGTAGTGATAACACAAATGTTTTGTATAAAGGCTTTGTTCCCGAACAGCTAGAGGACATCTTGTGATTTGGACACATTATGTTTATCTTGATTATCATGATGTAGATAAGACATTAATGTTTTGTATAAAAGGTTTGTTTCCCAACAGTTAGAGGATATCATGTGATTGGGACACATTATGTTTATCTTGATTATCATGATGTGATAAAACATTAATGTTTTGAATAAAAGGTTTGTTTACCAAACAGCTACAGGACATCATGTGAATGGAACACATTATGCTTATCTTGATTATCATGATGTAGATAACACATTAATGTTTTGAATAAAAGGTTTGTTTACCCAACAGCTAGAGGACATCATGTGATTAGGACACATTATATTTATCTTGATTATCATGATATATATATATAACACATTAATGTTTTGTATCAAAGGTTTGTTACCAAAAAGATTGAGGCTATCATGTGATTGGGACACATTATTATTATCTTGATTATCATGATGTAGATAACACATTAATGTTTTGTATAAAAGGTTTGTTTACTGAACAGCTAGAGGACATCATGTGAATGGGACACATTATGTTTATCTTGATTATCATGATGTAGATAACACATTAATGTACGGTATAAAAGTTTTGTGTACTGAACAGCTAGAAGACATCATATGAATGGGACACATTATGTTTATCTTGATTATCATGATGTAGATAACACATTAATGTACTGTATAAAAGGTTTGTTACCGAACAGCTAGAGGACATCATGTGATTGGGGCACATTATGTTTATCTTGTTTATAATGATGTAGATAACACCTTAATGTTTTTTTTATAAAAGGTTTGTTTACTGAACAGCTAAAAGACATCATGTGATTGGGACACATTATGTTTATCTTTATTATCATGATGTAGATAACAGATTAATGTTTTGTATAAAAGGTTTGTTACCCAAAAGCCAGAGGACATCATGTGAATGGACACATTATGTTTATCTTGATTATCATGATGTAGATAACAGATTACTGTTTTGTATAAAAGGTTTGTAACCCAACAGCTAGAGGACATCATGTGAATGGACACATTATGTTTATCTTGATTATCATGATGTAGATAACAGATTAATGTTTTGAATAAAAGGTTTGTTACCCAACAGCTAGAGGACATCATGTGAATCGACACATGTTTATCTTGTTTATCATGATGTAGACAACACGTTAATGTTTTGTATAAAAGGTTTGTAACCCAACAGCTAGAGGACATCATGTGATTGGGACACATTATGTTTATCTTGATTATCATGATGTAGATAACACATTAATGTTTTGTATAAAATGTTTGTTACCGAACAGCTAGAGGACATCATGTGAATGGGACACGTTATGTTTACCTTGATTAGCATGATTAGATAACAGATTAATGTTTTGTATAATAGGTTTGTTTACTGAACAGCTAGAGGACATCATGTGATTGGAGCGCATTATGTTTATCTTGGTTATCATGATGTGATAACACATAAATGTGTTTTATGAAAGGTTTGTTACTCAACAGCCAGGGGACATCATGTGATTGGGACACATTATGTTTATCTTGATTATCATGATGCATATAACAGATTAATGTTTTGTATAAAAGGTTTGTTACCAAACAGCTAGAGAATATCATGTGATTGGGACACATTATGTTTATCTTGATTATCATGATTTACATAACACATTTATGTTTTGTATAAAAGGTATGTTTACTGAAAAGCTAGAGGATATTATGTGAATGGGACACATTATGTTTATCTTGATTATCATGATGTGGATAACACATTAATATTTTGTATAAAAGCTTTGTTACCAAACAGCTAGAGGACATCTTGTGATTGGGACACATTATGTTTATCTTGATTATAATGATGTAGATATTACACATAAATGTTTTGTATAAAAGGTTTGTTTACCCAACAACTAGAGGACATCATGTGAATGGGACACATTATGTTTATCTTGATTATCATGATGTAGATAACACATTAATGATTTGTATTTAAGGTTTGTTTACCAAAATACTAGAGGACATCATGTGATTGGGACACATTATGTTTATCTTGATCATCATGATGTAGATAACAGATTAATGTTTTGTATAAAAGGTTTGTATACCAACCACCAGAGGACATCATGAGATTGGAACACAAGTTTATCTTGATTATCATGATGTAGATAACAGATTAATGTTTTGTATAAAAGGTTTGTTACCGAACAACTAGAGGACATCATGTGATAGGGACACATTATGTTTATCTTGATTATAATGATGTAGATAACAGATTAATGTTTTGTATAAAAGCTTTGTTACCAAACAGCTAGAGGACATCATGTGAATGGAACTTATTATGTTTATCTTGATTATCATGATGTAGATAACACATTAATGTTTTGTATAAAAGGTTTGTTTACCCAACAGTTAGAGGACAACATGTGATTGGAGCGCATTATGTTTATCTTGATTATCATTATGTGATAACACATTAATGTGTTGTATAAAAGGTTTGTTTCCCATCAGCTAGAGCACATCATGTGATTGGGACACATTATGTTTATCTTGATTATCATGATGTAGATAACATATTAATGTATTGATTAAAAGGTTTGTTTACCAAACAGCAAGAGGACATCATGTGAATGGACACATTATGTTTATCTTGATTATCATGATGTATATAACAGATTAATGTTTTGTATAAAAGGTTTGTTACCCAACAGTTAGAGGATAACATGTGATTGGGACACATTGTATTTATCTAGATTATCATGATGTAGATAACAGATTAATGTTTTGTATAAAAGCTTTGTTACCGAACAGCTAGAGGTCATCATGTGATTGGAGCACATTATGTTTATCTTGATTATCATGATGCGATAATACATTAATGTTTTGATTAAAAGGTTTGTTTACCAAACAGCTAAAGGACATCATGTGATTGGGACACATTATGTTTTTCTTGATTATCATGATGTATATAACAGATTAATGTTTTGTATAAAAGGTTTGTTACCATACAGCTAGAGGATATCATGTGATTGGGAATCATTATGTTTATCTTTATTATCATGATGTAGATAACATATTAATGTTTTGTATAAAAGGTTTGTTTACTGAACAGCTAGAGATCATCATGTGATTGGGACACATTATATTTATCTCTATTATCATGATGTAAATAACACATTAATGTATTGTATAAAAGGTTTGTTTACTGAACAGCTAGAGGACATTATGTGAATGGGACACATTATGTTTATCTTGATTATAATGATGTAGATAACACATTAATTTATTGTATGTAAGGTTTCTTTACCAAACAGCAAGAGGACATCATGTGATTGGGACACATTATGTTTTTCTTGATTATCATGATGTATATAACAGATTAATGTTTTGTATAAAAGGTTTGTTACCAAACAGCTAGAGGATATCATGTGACTGGGAATCATTATGTTTATCTATATTATCATTATGTAGATAACATATTAATGTTTTGTATAAAAGGTTTGTTTACCGAACAGTTGGACGACATCATGTGGTTGGAGCACATTATGTTTATCTTGATTATCATGATGTGATAACACATTAATGTTTTGTATAAAGGCTTTGTTCCCAAACAGCTAGAGGACACCTTGTGATTTGGACACATTATGTTTATCTTGATTATCATGATGTAGATAACACAGTAATGTTTTGTATTAAAGGTTTGTGTATCGAACAGCTAGAGGACATCATGTGATTGAAACACGTTATGTTTATCTTGATTATCATGATGTAGATAACACCTTAATGTTTTGTATAAAAGGTTTGTTTACTGAACAGCTTGAGGACATCATGTGAATGGGACACATTATGTTTACCTATATTATCATGATGTAGATAACACATTAATGTATTGTATAAAAGGTTTGATTACCGAACAGCTATAGGATATCATGTGATTGGGACACATGTTTATCTTGATTTTCATGATGTAGATAACAGATTAATGTTTTGTATAAAAGCTTTGTTACCAAACAGCTGGAGGACATTTTGTGATTGGGACACATTATGTTTATCTGGATTATCATGATGTAGACATAAGATTAATGTTTTGTATAAAAGGTTTGTTACCAAACAGCTAGAGGATATCATGTGATTGGGAATCATTATGTTTATCTTTATTATTATGATGTAGATAACATATTAATGTTTTGTATAAAAGGTTTGTTTACTGAACAGCTAAAAGACATCATGTGATTGGGACACATTATGTTTATCTTGATTATCATGATGTAGATAACAGATTACCGTTTTGTATAAAAGGTTTGTAACCCAACAGCTAGAGGACATCATGTGAATGGACACATTATGTTTATCTTGATTATCATGATGTAGATAACAGATTAATGTTTTGAATAAAAGGTTTGTTACACAACAGCTAGAGGACATCATGTGAATCGACACATGTTTATTTTGATTATCATGATGTAGACAACACGTTAATGTTTTGTATAAAAGGTTTGTTACTGAACAGTTAGAGGACATCATGTGATTGGGACACATTATGTTTATCTTGATTATCATGATGTAGATAACACATTAATGTTTTGTATAAAATGTTTGTTACCGAACAGCTAGAGGACATCATGTGAATGGGACACGTTATGTTTACCTTGATTAGCATTATTAGATAACAGATTAATGTTTTGTATAAAAGGTTTGTTTACTGAACAGCTAGAGGACATCATGTGATTGGAGCGCATTATGTTTATCTTGGTTATCATGATGTGATAGCACATAAATGTGTTTTATGAAAGGTTTGTTACTCAACAGCCAGGGGACATCATGTGATTGGGACACATTATGTTTATCTTGATTATCATGATGCATATAACAGATTAATGTTTTGTATAAAAGGTTTGTTTACTGAAAAGCTAGAGGATATCATGTGAATGGGACACATTATGTTTATCTTGATTATCATGATGTGTATAACACATTAATATTTTGTATAAAAGCTTTGTTACCAAACAGCTAGAGAATATCATGTGATTGGGACACATTATGTTTATCTTGAATATCATGATGTACATAACACATTTATGTTTTGTATAAAAGGTTTGTTTACTGAAAAGCTAGAGGATATCATGTGAATGGGACACATTATGTTTATATTGATTATCATGATGTGTATAACACATTAATATTTTGTATAAAAGCTTTGTTACCAAACAGCTAGAGGACATCTTGTGATTGGGACACATTATGTTTATCTTGATTATCATGATGTAGATATTACACATAAATGTTTTGTATAAAAGGTTTGTTTACCCAACAACTAGAGGACATCATGTGAATGGGACACATTATGTTTATCTTGATTATCATGATGTAGATAACACATTAATGTTTTGTATTTAAGGTTTGTTTACCAAAATACTAGAGGACATCATGTGATTGGGACACATTATGTTTATCTTGATCATCATGATGTAGATAACAGATTAATGTTTTGTATAAAAGGTTTGTATACCAACCACCAGAGGACATCATGAGATTGGAATACAAGTTTATTTTGATTATCATGATGTAGATAACAGATTAATGTTTTGTATAAAAGTTTTGTTACCGAACAGCTAGAGGACATTATGTGATTGGAACACGTTATGTTTATCTTGATTATCATGATGTAGAGAACACATTATTTTTTTGTATAAAATGTTTGTTTACCCAACAACTAGAGGACATCATGTGATAGGGACACGTTATGTTTATCTTGATTATCATGATGTAGATAACACATTAATGTTTTGTATAAAAGGTTTGTTTACCGAACAGTTAGAGGACAACATGTGATTGGAGCGCATTATGTTTATCTTGATTATCATGATGTGATAACACATTAATGTGTTGTATAAAAGGTTTGTTTCCCATCAGCTAGAGGACATCATGTGATTGGGACACATTATGTTTATCTTGATTATCATGATGTAGATAACATATTAATGTTTTGATTAAAAGGTTTGTTTACCAAACAGCTAGAGGACATCATGTGATTGGGACACATTATGTTTATCTTGATTATCATGATGTATATAACAGATTAATGTATTGTATAAAAACTTTGTTTACTGAACAGCTAGAGGATATCATGTGAATGGGACACATTATGTTTATTTTGATTATCATGATGTAGATAACACATTAATGTTTTGTATATAAGATTTGTTTACCAATATGCTAGAGGACATCATGTGATTGGGAAACATTATGTTTATCTTGATTATCATGAAGTAGATAACAGATTAATGTTTTGTATAAAAGGTTTGTTTACCACACAGCTAGAAGACATCATGTCAAAGGGACACATTATGTTTATCTTGATTATCATGATGTAGATAACACATTAATGTTTTGTATATAAGGTTTGTTACCGAACCGTTAGAGGACATTGTGTGATTGGGACACGTTATGTTTATCTAGATCATCATGATGTATATAACACAATGTTTTGTATAAAAGGTTTGTTTACCGAACAGTTAGAGGACATCTTGTGAAAGGGACACATTATGTTTTACTTTATTATCATGATGTAGATAACACATTAATGTTTTGTATAAAAGGTTTGTTTACTGAACAGCTAGAGGACATCATGTGAATGGGACAAATTATATTTATCTCGATTATCATGATGTAGATAACACACTAATGTTTTGTATAAAAGGTTTGTTTACTGAACAGCTAGAGGACATCATGTGATTGGGACACATTATGTTTATCTTGAATATCATGATGTAGATAACACACTAATGTACTGTATAATAGGTTTGTGTACTGAACAGCTAGAGGACATCATATAAATGGGACACATTATGTTTATCTTGATTATCATGATGTAGATAACACATTAATGTTTTGTATAAAAGGTTTGTTTACTGAACAGCTAGAGGACATCATGTGAATGGGACACATTATGTTTATCTTGATTATCATGATGTAGATAACACATTAATGTTTTGTATATAAGATTTGTTTACCAAAATGCTAGAGGACATCATGTGAGTGGGACACATTATGTTTATCTTGATTATCATGATGTAGATAACCGATTAATGTTTAGTATAAAAGGTTTGTTTACCGAACAGTTTGAGGACAACATGTGATTGGAGTATATTATGTTTATCTTGATTATCATGATGTGATTACACATTAATGTTTTGTATAAAAGATTTGTTTACCAAAGAGCTAGACGACATCATGTGATTGGGACACATTATGTTTATCTTGATTATCATGATGTAGATAACACATTAATGTTTTGTATAAAAGGTTTGTTACTCAACAGCTAGAGGACATGATGTGAATGGGACACGTTATGTTTATCTTGATTATCATGATGTATATAACAGATTAATGTTTTGTATAAAAGGTTTGTTTACCAAACAGCTAGAGGACATCATGTGATTGGGACACATTATGTTTATCTTGATTATCATTATGTAGATAACACATTAATGTTTTGTATAAAAGGTTTGTTACCCAACAGTTAGAGGGTATCATGTGATTGAGACACATTATGTTTATCTTGATTATCATGATGTAGACAACAGATTAATGTTTTGTATAAAAGCTTTGTTACCGAACAGCTAGAGGACATCATGTGATTGGAACAAGTTATGTTTATCTTGATTATCATGATGTGATCACACAGTAATGTTTAGTATAAAAGGTTTGTTTACTGAACAGCTAGAGGACATCATGTAAATGGGACACATTATGATTATCTTATTTATCATGATGTAGATAACACATTAATGTTTTGTATAAAAGGTTTGTTTACCGAACAGCTAGAAGACATCATCTGATTAGGACACATTATGTTTATCTTGATTATCATGATGTAGATAACACATTAATGTGTTGTATAAAAGGTTTGTTTACCGAACAGCTCAAGGACATCATGTGATTGGGTCACATTATGTTTATCTTGATTATCATGATGTAGATAACACATTAATGTTTTGTATAAAAGGTTTGTTTACCGAAGATCTAGAGGACATCATGTGATTGGGACACTTAATGTTTATCTTGATTATCATGATATAGATAATACACTAATGTTTTGTATAAAAGGTCTGTTACTGAACAGCTAGAGGACATTATGTGATTCAGACACGTAATGTTTATCTTGATTATCATGATGTAGATAACACATTAATATTTTGTATAAAAGGTTTGTTTACCGAACAGCTCTAGGACACCATGTGATTGGGACACGTAATGTTTATCTTTATCATCATGATGTAGATAACACATTAATGTTTTGTATAAAAGGTTTGTTTAATGAACAGCTAGAGATGATCATGTGAATGGGACAAATTATATTTATCTCGATTATCATGATGTAGATAACACACTAATGTTTTGTATAAAAGGTTTGTTTACTGAACAGCTAGAGGACATCATGTGATTGGGACACATTATGTTTATCTTGATTATCATGATGTAGATAACACATTAATGTACTGTATAATAGGTTTGTGTACTCAACAGCTAGAGGACATCATATAAATGGGACACATTATGTTTATCTAGATTATCATGATGTAGATAACACATTAATGTTTTGTATAAAAGGTTTGTTTACTGAACAGCTAGAGGACATCATGTGAATGGGACACATTATGTTTATCTTGATTATCATGATGTAGATAACAGATTAATGTTTTGTATAAAATGTTTGTTTACCGAACAGCTAGAGGACATCATGGGATTGGGACAGATTATGTTTATCTTGATTATCATGATGTAGATAACAGATTAATGTTTTGTATAAAAGGTTTGTTCACCCAACAGTTAGAGGACATCATGTGATTGGGACACATTATGTTTATCTTGAATATCATGATGTAGAAAACACATTAATGTTTTGTATAAAAGGTTTGTTTACCGAACAGCTAGAGGACATCATGTGAATGGGACACATTATGTTTATCTTGATTATCATGATGTAGATAACACATTAATGTATTGTATAAAAACTTTGTTTACTGAACAGCTAGAGGATATCATGTGAATAGGGCACATTATGTTTATTTTGATTATCATGATGTAGATAACACATTAATGTTTTGTATATAAGATTTGTTTACCAATATGCTAGAGGACATCATGTGATTGGGACACATTATGTTTATCTTGATTATCATGAAGTAGATAACAGATTAATGTTTTGTATAAAAGGTTTGTTTACCACACAGCTAGAAGACATCATGTCAAAGGGACACATTATGTTTATCTTGATTATCATGATGTAGATAACACATTAATGTTTTGTATATAAGGTTTGTTACCGAACCGTTAGAGGACATCGTGTATTTGGGACACGTTATGTTTATCTAGATCATCATGATGTAGATAACACATTAATGTTTTGTATAAAAGGTTTGTTTACCGAACAGTTAGAGGACATCTTGTGAAAGGGACACATTATGTTTTACTTTATTATCATGATGTAGATAACACATTAATGTTTTGTATAAAAGGTTTGTTTACTGAACAGCTAGAGGACATCATGTGATTGGGACACATTATGTTTATCTTGATTATCATGATGTAGATAACACACTAATGTACTGTATAATAGGTTTGTGTACTGAACAGCTAGAGGACATCATATAAATGGGACACATTATGTTTATCTTGATTACCATGATGTAGATAACACATTAATGTTTTGTATAAAAGGTTTGTTTACTGAACAGCTAGAGGACATCATGTGAATGGGACACATTATGTTTATCTTGATTATCATGATGTAGATAACACATTAATGTTTTGTATATAAGATTTGTTTACCAAAATGCTAGAGGACATCATGTGAGTGGGACACATTATGTTTATCTTGATTATCATGATGTAGATAACCGATTAATGTTTTGTATAAAAGGTTTGTTTACCGAACAGTTTGAGCACAACATGTGATTGGAGTATATTATGTTTATCTTGATTATCATGATGTGATTACACATTAATGTTTTGTATAAAAGATTTGTTTACCAAAGAGCTAGACGACATCATGTGATTGGGACACATTATGTTTATCTTGATTATCATGATGTAGATAACACATTAATGTTTTGTATAAAAGGTTTCTTTACCAAACAGCTAGAGGACATCATGTGTTTGGGACACATCATGTTTATCTTGATTATCATGATGTATATAACAGATTAATGTTTTGTATAAAAGGTTTGTTTACCAAACAGCTAGAGGACATCATGTGATTGGGACACATTATGTTTATCTTGATTATCATTATGTAGATAACACATTAATGTTTTGTATAAAAGCTTTGTTACCGAACAGCTAGAGGACATCATGTGATTGGAACAAGTTATGTTTATCTTGATTATCATGATGTGATCACACATTAATGTTTAGTATAAAAGGTTTGTTTACTGAACAGCTAGAGGACATCATGTAAATGGGACACATTATGATTATCTTATTTATCATGATGTAGATAACACATTAATGTTTTGTATAAAGGGTTTGTTTACCGAACAGCTAGAGTACATCATCTGATTAGGACACATTATGTTTATCTTGATTATCATGATGTAGATAACACATTAATGTTTTGTATAAAAGGTTTGTTTACCGAACAGCTCAAGGACATCATGTGATTGGGACACATTATGTTTATATTGATTATCATGATGTAGGTAACACATTAATGTTTTGTATAAAAGGTTTGTTTACCGAACATCTAGAGGACATCATGTGATTAGGACACATTATGTTTATCTTGATTATCATGATATAGATAACAGATTAATGTTTTGTATAAGAGGTTTGATACCGAACAGCTAGAGGACATCATGTGATTGGAGCACATTATGTTTATCTTGATTATCATGATGTAATCACACATTAATGTTTAGCATAAAAGGTTTGTTTACTGAACAGCTAGAGGACATCATGTGATTGGGACACGTAATGTTTATCTTGATTATCATGATGTAGATAACACATTAATGTTTTGTATAAAAGGTTTGTTTACCGAACAGCTCTAGGACATCATGTGATTGGGACACATTATGTTTATCTTGATTATCATGATGTAGATAACACATTAATGTTTTGTATAAAAGGTTTGTTTACCACACAGCTAGAAGACATCATGTCAAAGGGACACATTATGTTTATCTTGATTATCATGATGTAGATAACATATTAATGTTTTGTATATAAGGTTTGTTACCGAACCGTTAGAGGACATCGTGTGATTGGGACACGTTATGTTTATCTAGATCATCATGATGTAGATAACACATTAATGTTTTGTATAAAAGGTTTGTTTACCGAACAGTTAGAGGACATCTTGTGAAAGGGACACATTATGTTTTACTTTATTATCATGATGTAGATAACACATTTATGTTTTGTATAAAAGGTTTGTTTACCGAACAGTTAGAGGTCATCTTGTGATTGGGACACATTATCTTTATCTTGATTATCTTGATGTAGATATCACATTAATGTTTTGTATAAAAGGTTTATTTACCGATCAGCTAGAGGACATCAAATGAATGGAACGCGTTATATTTATCTTGATTATCATGATGTAGATAACACATTAATGTGTTGTATAAAAGGTTTGTTTACTGAACAGCTAGAGGACATCATGTGAATGGGACACATTATGTTTATCTTGATTATCTTGATATAGACCACAGATTAATGTTTTGTATAAAAGGTTTGTTTACTGAACAGCTAGAGGACATCATGTGATTGGGACACATTATGTTTATCTTGATTATCATGATGTGGATAACAGATTAATGTTTTGTATAAAAGGTTTGTTACAAAACAGCTAGAGGACATCATGTGAATGGGACACATTATGTTTATCTTGATTATCATGATGTAGATAACAGATTAATGTTTTGTATAAAAGGTTTGTTACCCAAAAGCTAGAGGACATCATGTGATTGGGACACATTATGTTTATCTTGATTATCATGATGTAGATAACAGATTAATGTTTTGTATAAAAGGTTTGTTTACCTAACAGCTAGAGGACATCATGTGAATGTAACACATCAGATTTATTCCCTTCTGTTTACAAGGAACCAAGAAATAGGGACAACTTTTGTTAATGTTTATGTTGATTAACAAGGTAGATAGAAGAATAAGCTTTTTAATAATAATTTGCTATAGAAATGCGCAGAAAGGCAT
This sequence comes from Hymenopus coronatus, assembly GCA_030762935.1. Taxonomy (NCBI): domain Eukaryota; kingdom Metazoa; phylum Arthropoda; class Insecta; order Mantodea; family Hymenopodidae; genus Hymenopus; species Hymenopus coronatus. Next base: position 98,308,717 of record CM060883.1, on the reverse strand, counting down.
GTGAATGGAACACATCAGGTTTTTAATATATATATATATACACATTTTCTTCTTCGTTTTAAAAATGCAAGATATATTTTAATTGAAATCGCTACTTTTTCATAAATTATTGAAGGACGTGTAACTTCCATGTAGTGCGGGTTACTTTGCATCCTTGAAAGATACAAACGCTCTCAAAACTTGCATATCCGTTACTGAATTTTTGAAGCACCAGAGAAACTAATAGGGTGATATTTGGAGCAGTACGGAGCATCTGACAGTTTGCACTAAAATAAGAACACTGTACGTTGTGTAATGCAGCAAAGTGTTTGGAAACAGCAGACAATGATTAATTGCTCATTATGCCGTATCTGAATGGGTTGCGGTTACGAAATGCTGCTGCTCTTGCTGTTGAAGCTATTCCCTATCTGAGTTGACAAACAAAGCGCAAACTTGCGACCAAGTAAGAAACTTTGGAGGGCGGCGATTAGACGTTCTGGGATTCTCTGAGAGGTGGTGTTGTCCACAGCAAGGTTATATTCAGGGGTCCCACAACTTTACCGTCAACTACCTCGGTCCGCGAGCCATCTCTGAGGCGGTGTTATCCTCAAAAAGGTGATATTGAGGGGCCCCACAACTTTACCGTCAACTACCTCGGTCCGCGAGCTATCTCTGAGGTGGTCGTGTCCAAAACAAGGTGATATTCAGGGGTCCCACAACTTTACCGTCAACTACCTCAGTCCGCGAACTATCTCTGAGGTGTAGGTGTCCATCGCAAGCTGATATTGAGGGGTCCCACAACTTTACCGACAACTACCTCGGTCCTCGAGCTATCCCTGAGGTGGTGTTGTCCACAACAAGGTGATATTCAGGGGTCCCACAACTTTACCGTCAACTACCTCGGTCCGCAAGCCATCTTTGAGGTGGTGGTGTCCATCGCAAGGTGATATTAAGGGGTCCCAGAACTTTCCCGTCAACTACCTCGGTCCGCGAGCTATCCCTGAGGTGGTGGTGTCTATCTCAAGGTGATATTGAGGGGTCCCACAACTTTACCTTCAACTACCTCGGTCCGCGAGGTATCCCTGAGGTGGTCGTGTCCACAACAAGGTGATATTGAGGGGTCCCACAACTTTACCGTCAACTACCTCGGTCCGCGATCTATTTATGAGGAGGTGTTGTCCCCAACAAGGTGATATTGAGGGGTCCCACAATTTTACCGTCAACTACCTCGGTCCGCGAGCCATCTCTGAGGTGGTCGTGTCCACCACAAGGTGATATTGAGGGGTCCCACAACTTTACCGTCAACTACCTCGGTCCGCGATCTATTTATGAGGAGGTGTTGTCCCCAACAAGGTGATATTGAGGGGTCCCACAACTTTACCGTCAACTACCTCGGTCCGCGAGCTATCCCTGAGGTGGTCGTGTCCACAAGGTGATATTGAGGGGCCCCACAACTTTACCGTCAACTACCTCGGTCCGCGAGCTATCTCTGAGGTGGTGGTGTCCACAACAAGGTGATATTCAGCGGTCCCACAACTTTACCGTCAACTACCTCGGTCCGCGAGCTATCTCTGAGTTGGTGGTGTCCACAAAAAGGTGATATTCAGCGGTCCCACAACTTTACCGTCAACTACCTCGGTCCGCGAGCTATCCCAGAGGTGGTCGTGTCCACAAGAAGGTGACATTGAAGGGACCCACAACTTTACCGTCAACTACCTCGGTCCGCGAGCTATCTCTGAGGCGGTGTGGTCCACAACAAGGTGATATTCAGCGGTCCCACAACTTTAGCGTCAACTACCTCGGTCCGCGAGCTATCTCTGAGGTGGTGTTGTCCACAACAAGGTGATATTGAGGGGTCCCACAACTTTACCGTCAACTACCTCGGTCCGTGAGCTATCTCTGAGGTGGTGTTGTCCAGAACAAGGTGCTATTGAGGGGTCCCACAACTTTATTGCAAGCTGCCTCGGTCCGCGAGCTATCTCTGAGGTGGTGTTGTCCACAACAAGGTGATATTGAGAGGTCCCACAACTTTATTGTAAACTGCCTCGGTCCGCGAGCTATCTCTTGTCCATCGCAAGGTGATATTGAGGGTTCCCACTACTTTACCGCCAACTACCTCGGTCCGCGAGCCATCTGAGGTTGTGTTGTCCACAACAAGGTGATATTCAGGGGTCCCACAACTTCACCGTCAACTACCTCGGTCCGCGAGCAATCTATGAGGTGGTGTCCACAACAAGGTGATATTGAGGGGTCCCACAATTTTACCGTCAACTACCTCGTTCCGCGAGCTATGTCTGAGGTGGTCGTGTCCATCGCAAGGTGATATTGAGGGGTCCCACAACTTTACGTCAACTACCTCGGTCCGCGGGCTACCTGTGAGGTGATGTTGTCCACAACAAGGTGATATTCAGGGGTCCAACATATTTACCGTCAACTACATCGGTCCGCGAGCTATCTACGAGGTGGTGTCCATCGCAAAGTGTAATTGAGGGGTCCCACAACTTTACCGTCAACTACCTCGGTCCGCGAGCTATCTATGAGGTGGTGTCCATCGCAAAGTGATATTGAGAGGTCCCAAAACTTTGCCGTCAACTACCTCGGTCCGCGAGCTATCTCTGAGGTGGTGTTGTCCACAGCAAAGTGATATTCAGGGGTCCCACAACTTTACCGTCAACTACCTCGGTCCGCGAGCTATCTCTGAGGTGGTGTTGTCCACAGCAAGGTGATATTCAGGGGTCCCACAACTTTACCGTCAACTACCTCGGTCCGCGACCTATTTATGAGGTGGTGTTTTCCATGGCAAGGTGATATTGAGGGGTCCCACAACTTTACCGTCAACTACCTCGGTCCGCGAGCTATCTCTGAGGTGGTTTTGTTCATCGGAAGGTGATATAGAGGGGCCCACAACTTTACCGTCAACTACCTCGGTCCTCGAGCTATCTCTGAGGTGGTGTTGCCCATCGCAGGTGATATTGAGGGGTTCCACAACTTTACCGTCAACTACCTCGGTCCGAGAGCTATTTCTGAGGTGCTTTGCATCGATAAGTGATATTGAGGGGTCCCACAACTTTACCGTCAACTACCTCGGCCCGCGAGCTATCTCTGAGGTGGTGTTGTCCACAACAAGGTGATATTGAGGGGTCCCACAACTTTACCGTCAACCACCTTGGTCCGCGAGCCATCTCTGAGGTGATGTCCACAACAAGATGATATTGAGGGGTCCCACATTTTTACCGTCAACTACCTCGGTCCACGAGCTATCTCTGAGGTGGTGGTGTCCACAACAAGGTGATACTGAGGGGTGCCACAACTTCACCGTCAACTACCTCGGTCCGTGAGCCATTTCTGAGGTGATGTTGTCCACAACAAGGTGATATTGAGGGGTCCCACTACCTTACCGTCAACTACCTCGGTCCGCGAGCCAACTCTGTGGTTATGTTGTCCACAACAAGGTGATATTGAGGGGTCCTACAACTTTACCGTCAACTACCTCGGTCCGCGAGCCATCTCTGAAGTGATGTTGTCCACAACAAGGTGATATTGAGGGGTCCCACAAGTTTACTGTGAACTACCTCGGTCCGCGAGCTATCTCTGAGATGGTGTTGTCCAAAACAAGGTGATATTCAGGGCTCCCACTACTTTACCGTCAACTACCTCGGTCGGCGAGCCATCACTGAGGTGCTGGTGTCCATCGCAAGGTGATATTGTGGGGTCCCACAACTTTACCGTCAACTACCTCGGTCCTCGAGCTATCCCTGAGGTGGTGTTGTCCACAACAAGGTGATATTCAGGGGTCCCACAACTTTACCGTCAACTACCTCGGTCCGCGACCTATTTATGAGGTGGTGTTTTCCATGGCAAGGTGATATTGAGGGGTCCCACAACTTTACCGTCAACTACCTCGGTCCGCGAGCTATCTCTGAGGTGGTTTTGTTCATCGGAAGGTGATATAGAGGGGCCCACAACTTTACCGTCAACTACCTCGGTCCTCGAGCTATCTCTGAGGTGGTGTTGCCCATCGCAGGTGATATTGAGGGGTCCCACAACTTTACCGTCAACTACCTCGGTCCGAGAGCTATTTCTGAGGTGCTTTCCATCGATAAGTGATATTGAGGGGTCCCACAACTTTACCGTCAACTACCTCGGCCCGCGAGCTATCTCTGAGGTGGTGTTGTCCACAACAAGGTGATATTGAGGGGTCCCACAACTTTACCGTCAACCACCTTGGTCCGCGAGCCATCTCTGAGGTGATGTCCACAACAAGATGATATTGAGGGGTCCCACATTTTTACCGTCAACTACCTCGGTCCGCGAGCTATCTCTGAGGTGGTGGTGTCCACAACAAGGTGATACTGAGGGGTGCCACAACTTCACCGTCAACTACCACGGCCCGCGAGCTATCTCTGAGGTGGTGTTGTCCACAACAAGGTGATATTGAGGGGGACCACAACTTTACCGTCAACTACCTCGGTCCGTGAGCCATTTCTGAGGTGATGTTGTCCACAACAAGGTGATATTGAGGGGTCCCACTACCTTACCGTCAACTACCTCGGTCCGCGAGCCAACTCTGTGGTTATGTTGTCCACAACAAGGTGATATTGAGGGGTCCTACAACTTTACCGTCAACTACCTCGGTCCGCGAGCCATCTCTGAAGTGATGTTGTCCACAACAAGGTGATATTGAGGGGTCCCACAAGTTTACCGTGAACTACCTCGGTCCGCGAGCTATCTCTGAGATGGTGTTGTCCAAAACAAGGTGATATTCAGGGCTCCCACTACTTTACCGTCAACTACCTCGGTCGGCGAGCCATCACTGAGGTGCTGGTGTCCATCGCAAGGTGATATTGTGGGGTCCCACAACTTTACCGTCAACTACCTCGGTCCTCGAGCTATCCCTGAGGTGGTGTTGTCCACAACAAGGTGATATTCAGGGGTCCCACAACTTTACCGTCAACTACCTCGGTCCGCAAGCCATCTCTGAGGTGGTAGTTTCCATCGCAAGGTAATATTGAGGGGTCCCAGAACTTTCCCGTCAACTACCTCGGTCCGCGAGCTATCCCTGAGGTGGCGGTGTCCATCGCAAGGTGATATTGAGGGGTCCCACAACTTTACCGTCAACTACCTCGGTCCGTGAGCTATCCCTGAGTTGGTCCTGTCCACAACAAGATGATATTGAGGGGTCCCATAACTTTACGTCAACTACCTCGGTCCGCGGGCTACCTCTGAGGTGGTGGTGTTCACAAGGTCATATTGAGGGGTCCCACAACTTTACCGTCAACTTCCTCGGTCCGCGAGCCATCTCTGAGGTGGTCGTGTCCACTACAAGGTGACATTGAGGGGTCCCACAACTTTACCGTCAACTACCTCGGTCCGCGAGCTATCCCTGAGGTGGTCGGGTCCACAAGGTGATATTGTGGGGTCCCATAATTTTACCGTCAACTACCTCGGTCCGCGAGCTATCTCTGAGGTGGTGTTGTCCACAACAAGGTGATATTCAGCGGTCCCACAAATTTACCGTCAATTACCTCGGTCCGCGAGCTATCCCTGAGGTGGTTGTGTCCACAAGAAGTAGATATTGAGGGGTCCCAACTCTTTACCGTCAACTACCATGGTCCGCGAGCCATCTCTGTGGTGGTGTTGTCCACAACAAGGTGATATTGAGGGGTCCCATAACTTTACCGACAACTACCTCGGTCCGCGAGCCATCTCTGAGGTAGTGTTGTCCATCGCAAGGTGATATTGAGGGGTCCCACTGCTTTACCGTCAACTACCTCGGTCCGCGAGCCATCTCTGAGGTGGTGTTGTCCACAACAAGGTGATACTGAGGGGTGCCACAACTTCACCGTCAACTACCTCGGTCCGCAAGCCATCTATGAGGTGGTGTCCACAACAAGGTGATATTCAGGGGTCCCACAACTTTGCCGTCAACTACCTCGATCCGCGAGCTATCTCTGAGGTGGTCGTGTCCATCGCAAGGTGATATTGAGGGGTCCCACAAATTTACGTCTACTACCTAGGTCCGCGGGCTACCTGTGCGGTGGTGTTGCCCACAACTAGGTGATATTCAGGGGTCCAACAACTTTACCGTCAACTACGTCGGTCCGCGAGCTATCTATGAGGTGGTGTCCATCGCAAAGTGAATTTGAGGAGTCCCACAACTTTACCGTCAACTACCTCGGTCCGCGAGCCATCTCTAAGGCGGTGTTGTCCATCGCAAGGTGATATTGAGGGCTCCCACAACTTTACCGTCAACTACCTCGGTCCGCGAGCTATATCTGAGGTGATTTTGTCCATCGCAAGGTGATTATGAGGGGTCCCACAACTTTACCGTCAACTACCTCGGTCCGCGAGCTATCTCTGAGGTGGTGTTGCGCATCGCAAGGTGATATTGAGGGGTCCCACAACTTTACCGTCAACTACCTCGGTCTGCGAGCTATGTCTGAGGTGCTTTCCATCGATAAGTGATATTCAGGGGTCCCACAACTTTACCGTCAACTACCTCGGTCTGCGAGCTATGTCTGAGGTGCTTTCCATCGATAAGTGATATTCAGGGGTCCCACAACTTTACCGTCAACTACCTCGGTCTGCGAGCTATGTCTGAGGTGCTTTCCATCGATAAGTGATATTTTGAGGTCCCACAACTTTACTGTCAACTACCTCGGTCCGCAAGCCATCTTTGAGGTGGTGGTGTCCATCGCAAGGTGATATTGAGGGGTCCCACAACTTTACCTTAAACTACCTCGGTCCGCGAGCTATCTATGAGGTGGTGTCCATCGCAAAGTGATATTGAGGGGTCCCACAACTTTACCGTCAACTACTTCGGTCCACTAGCCATCTCTGAGGTGATATTGTCCACAACAAGGTGATATGGAGGGGACCCACAACTTTACCGTCAACTACCTCGGTCCGCGAGCTATCTCAGAAGTGGTGGTGTCGTCTATAACAAGGTGTTACAACTACCAACCGCATTTGGTATTGGTGATACTCCACATGAGCTAGTCAGCACCCCACAGCCGGCAATGCACACACACACACACACACACACACACACACACTGAGCGCCAGAACGAGGCTCCATTGCGCACAGTTTGTTTTATCAACAATAAACTCATTCCTATACTGATGGAGTCTCGCCCTTCACAAACAGTTGTTGTAGTCCTTATGTTTGAAGCTCATTCCGTCATTACATAAATATAATAATTGTTGTGTAACATTTTATCAAATAACAACAGAAGCTTTCCTGGCGACGTATTAACTCAAAATCTTCTTGGGCTTCTTCTTCTTTACCTGGTTAGAAGCCCGAGGAAATTTTGAATTAATATTTTATCAAGTTAGTTTTATTTCCCTGATAACAGACTATTTAAAAACAGTGGATGCAAGCATTTGTGACACTGAGCTGGCAACTTATTGCAAAGCATGTACATGCCTGACGTTTTTAGGGCATATTAAAATGCCATAATGAGTCATTTACAACATTTTAGCATTTGTTGATGAAGAAAATATTTAATTAGAACAGTAATTTAAAGTGTTTTTCTATTGTGTTTCTTAACATGTTCAGCTTTTAAGTGGAACAACACTCCAGTATTACAATTTCAACTGACACGTGAAATTGCAACTTTTATGTGGGCGGGGGGTGGGGGAGGTACTTGGGGAAAAATTCGTGTCGCGGAGTTTTACTTTAGTTCTCCTTTACCAGCTGTAGAAGATTGCATTTAACTATCTATATTATGGTTGCCATGTAGCTTAGACCGGGACATCGATGGTTCAAATCCCGGCTCTGGCACTGTCCTATCATGGAGAAAACACAAAGTGGTCTAATAGTTGGCACACATTACAAGAATAAGTCGCCGTTCAGATCTCCTTGTATGCTTTACCGGAAACAATGCGAGTCAGTTGAGGAATATAATATCGGGTCGGCATGCTACCATGGTAGCTCGGTGGCTAGAGTAACCGAACGGAAACCCCGATGTAGTTTTCAGCACTTACATCTGTCCAGCTGCTATCCTTCCCACGGACTGTGTGGGAAACCACTGACAACCCTATTGATGGATGGAGCCTTAGTTATGTTGTGCCCCTCCGCATTATATTATGTGAGAAGCAAATTCCACTGGGCTCATGTCTCGTGTTTAGAGCCAGAACCGGCTCAAAAATTAAAATTAAATGGAGGGCACAGAATGATACTTCTCCATATGGGGGTGGGGGCCTGTCTTTAAAATGGGTATTCAAATGTTGATGGGGTCAGTTTTCTGAGTAAGTTTCCTTTAAAAATGCACAACATGCATGCACTGTAATTAGTGTCAAGTGTACCATAGACCAATTACAACAGAAGCTATCTGGTGCACGTAACAATGTGCTGCTGCTGGTTATTAACGTGCGCTTTGCTTCTCACGTGGAGTCAAATTCCTTCTTTGGCTCAACTGACACGTTTATTGATGCAATGTCACTTTAGCACTCCACATGCAGTTAATCTCAGAAAATTTAGAGAAGCATAGGCAATAGCAAGTTAAGCTTTACTTTCTCTACACGTACTATGCACACAATGTATAGAGAACGTATTGTATTGCACCCAAAAATTCAATACTGGGATTTCACCGGAAATACAAGTTTCAGGACCACCTGTGTAAAAAAAAAGCAGTTTTAGAAAAAGGTCTCTGTGTGTATTTGTGTGTGTCGGTGTATAGCATAGCTCAAAAACGAAAACACTGTTAAATACCAAACTTCGTTTTGGTATCTTCCAACGATGCGACACGAAAATTTTCAAGAAAATACTCCCATCCCCAACTACACTTTACATGGGACTTTCTTCGAAAATTTTGATTATCTCAAAAATGGCTGTAACAAGTTTGATTAAAACGTCGTATATGTGAGATATTTAAATGACAAATAAAATGTATATCTCGAATTTTCTGGGAATAGTCTCTGAAGATTCTTTATTCTGGATGAATTTTACATAATTGCTAAACCATAAGAGATTGACAAAAGCTAACTTAACAGAAAATGTAGAGCTCGTTAAAACACACAATTTATGTTATATATTTTTTTTTTTTTTCGTGGAGTTGATCGTTTTCGAAATATTGGTTATTGGTTTCAGCTTTGGAAAACTTATCAGAAATTTGTCAACTAGTGTCCATACAAACAAAGAACTTCAGTCACATATGAACCAGCTTTTGAATATCAGTTTAACCTATGGTACTCCCTTATTTCGCTTCTACTTACAAGGAAGCAAGTAACAAGACTATTAGCATGAATTAAATAGAAGCATAAGCTTTTTAACAATAATTTATTTGAGAGATGTAGAAAAAGTCGTGTGAATGGTACAGTTTCAGTTTGTGCAGCAGATTCCTTTTACGACAACCACTTGGTTAACTCGCACCAAAGTGCAATCACCCGCCCATTTCAGTAATTGGGAACGTTGGTGCGGCAAAGGCTAAGCATGCAACTTTGGGCAGTCAACCTTGAAACTTTCTCCATCCATTCCTTGACTGCACGCTTAAAATGATATGTTTACTTTCTCTATAGCACTCGACCCAAAAATTCCACATTGCATTCAACAGTTAACGTTGCTTCAAATTGATTACAAAAAAACCTGATGTGTTCCATTCACATGGCTTTCTCTACATGTCTCCAACAAATATTATTGTTAATAACATTATTCTTCAATCTATTTAATGCAAAAAAAAAATTCAGAAACGGTCTTATACTTGCTCCCTTACACGTCGAAGGGAAATAAGGGAATACATTAGACTAAATCCATAATCAAATATTTTAAAATGTGTTTGTTCTGGCATTGAAATCCGTTTCTTTGCGTGGCCAAGAGTTGACAAGTTCCCGTATGAGAAAAGTTTTAAGTATTTTAAAACTGAAACCAATAACAAGGAATATCTCCAAAACGCCCAACTCCACGAAGAAAAAAAAAAAAAAAAAAAAAAAAAAAAATATATACAGGCATAAATTACGTGTTTTATCGTGATCAACATTTTTTGTGTAGTAAGTTTTAGTCTGTTATGGTTTACCAGTTATGTAAAATTCAATAAAAATCATCCAGAATAAAGAGGATTTTAGAGGCTATTTCCAGACAATTCAAGATAAACATTTTATGTGGCGCTATTGTCTCTCTGAAACAATTAGGGTTACCCGGATAAAATTTTTTCTCGGGCTTTTCCCTTATGCTGAGAAGAGAAATGTAACTTTTGAAATCCATGGAGCCCGATATTATTTGAGCATCATTTCACCAATTTCATTCACCGTCCAGGTTCTTGCGGGAAAAATATTGCTCAGTAACGCATTGGCTACCATGAGCAAGCGCGGGGATTCTGGGTATGTGTGTGGGTGTGTGTATATGGGTGTCTGTATAGGGTGTGTATGTGGGTGTGTATGTGTGTGGGTGTGTATAGGGTGTGTATGTGGGTGTGTATGTGTGTGTGGGTGTGTATAGGGTGTGTATGTGTGGGTGTGTGTATGTGGGCGTGTGTAGGTGGGCGTGTATGTGGGTGTGTACGTGGGCGTGTGTACGTTGGCGTGTGTGCGTGGGTGTGTACGTGGGTGTGTATGTGCGTGTGTGTATGTGCGTGTGCGTATGTGCGTGTGCGTGGGCGTGTGTACATGGGTGTGTATGTGGGGGTGTGTGTGGGTGTGTACGTGGGCGTGTGTATGTGGTCGTGTGTATGTGGTATGTGGGCGTGTGTATGTGGTCGTGTGTATGTGGTATGTGGGCGTGTGTGTGGGTGTGTGTGTATGTGGGTGTGTGGGTGTGTGTATGTGGGTGTGTGTACGTGTGTGGGTGTGTATGTGTGTGGGTGTGTATGCATGGGTGTTTGTGTGGGTGTATATGTGTGTGTGTCGGTGTGTATGTGTGTGGGTCGGTGTGTGTGTGTGTGGATGGGTGTGTCGGTGTGAATGTGTGTGTGGGTGGGTGGGTGTGTCGGTGTGTATGTGTGTGGGTGTGTATGTGGGTGTGTGTGTATGTATGTGGGTGTATGTATGTATGTATGTATGTGGGTGTATGTATGTGGGTGTGTATGTGTGTGGGTATATGTGTGTGGGTGTGTGTGCGAGCGGATCTGTGTGTACGTGCATGTGGGTGTATGTACGTGTGTGTGTGTATGCGTGGGCGCGCACGTCGGAGTGTGTGTGCGTGGGCGTTTTGGTGTCTGCATGTGTACACGTGTGTGTGTGCGCGTGGTGGTATATGTGCGTGTGGGTGTGCGTGTGCGCGTATTTGTGTGTGCATGCGTGGGTGTATGTGTGTGTGGGTGTGTGCGCCAGGTTGTGCGGGTGTCTGTGTGCGCGTGGGTGTTTGCACGTGGGTATGAGCGTGCGAATGGGTGTGCGCCAGGTTGTGCGGGTGTCTGTGTGCGCGTGTGGGTTTGTGTGAATGTGGGTGTGTGTGCATGTGGGTGTGTGTGCGCGCGTGGGTGTGTGCACGTGTATGTTTCCGTGTGGGTGTGTGTGAGTGTGGGAATGTATGCGTGCGCGTGTGGGTTTGTGTGGGTACGCGTGTGGGTATGTACGTTTGTGTGGGTGCTGTGCGTATGGGTGTGTGCGTGTGGGTGTGCGTGTGTGCGCGTGGGTGTGTGCATCGTGTGTGGGTGTGCGCGTGGGTATGTGTGCATGTTCATGTGTGGGTGTGTGCGCGTGCACGTGGGTGTGCGTGTGTGCACGCGGGTGTGTGCATGCGTGAGTATGTGCGTGTGTGTACGTGCGCTTGTGGATCTGTGTGTGCGTGCATGTTGGTCGATGTGCATGTGGGTGTGTGTATGCGTGCGTGGGTGTGTTGGTGTGTGCGTGTTTGTGCGCGTTGGTGTGTGCGTGCGCGTGTGGGTTGTGTTCGTGTATGTGGGTGTGTGCATATGGGTGTGGGTGTGAGCGTGGTTGTTTGTGTGCGTGTGTGGGTGCGAGCGTGGTTGTTTGTGTGCGCGTTGGTGTGTGCGTGCGCGTGTGGGTGTGTGCATGTGGGTGTGAGCGTGGTTGTTTGTGTGCGTGTGTGGGTGTGAGCGTGGTTGTTTGTGTGCGTGTGTGGGTGTGAGCGTGGTTGTTTGTGTGCGCGTGGGTATGTGTGAGCGTGTGGGTGTGTGCATGTGGGTGTGAGCGTGGTTGTTTGTGTGCGCGTGGGTATGTGTGAGCGTGTGGGTGTGCGTGTTTGTGGGTGAGTGTGTTTGTGGGTGGGTGTTTTTGTGTTTTTTTATGTGTTTGAGGAAAATAAACAATGATTTAAAGCCAGCGTAGAGAACGTACAGACAACAAGTTGCTAATACAAAGCCACCAATATCACCTTACATATTAAATGTGGCTAAATAAACGGAATACAATATATATACCAACTCCAGCAGTATACAGTGCAAGGTTCTGTACACTGCATTTAGACACAATATGTATTATGCAGCTACGAACTTCCAACTTGTGAAAGCATTTTACTTTCTCTACAGGTATTATGTGCATAGTGTATAGAGAAGGTATTGCATTCAACCCAAAAATTCGATACCGAGATTTCACCAAAAACACGTTTAAGGCTCCCCTGTATTAAAAAAAAAATCCGCTTGTGTATCTGAACACGATAACTCTAAAACGAAAGTCGGTAAGATACCAAACTTGGTATTTAAGATCTGTATCTTCCAGGGATGCGACATGAAACTTTTGAGAAAAAAAAATTCCGGACCCCAAATTATTCTTTAGTTGCAAAAAAATGTGAGAAAATTTTATTCTTTTAAAATGGCTCTAACGATTTTAATTAAAATCGCTTATATTTAAGATATTTATGAGACAAATAAAATGTTTATCTTGAATTTTCTGGGAATAGCCTCTGAAGACTACTTTATTCTGGATGCATTTTACGGAAGTTTGCATAACTAGTAAACCATAAAAATAGACAAAAATTTACCACACATAAAATGTAGAGCTCGCTAAAACACACAAAGTTATATACATTTTTTTTTCGTGGATTTTACCGTTTTTGAAATATTCCTTGCTATTAGTTTCAGTTTTAAAATACTTGTGTACTCCTGGTCACGCAAAGGAATGGATTTCAATCTCATGGCAACCACATTTGACTATCACTTTATGCTTGTTTCTCTTGTACTCACAAGAATCTTACTGCCAATTTGTAGAAGAGAAGTGCGCAGGTAATAAAGAAAGTAGTGTGGGAAAAGGAAAGGAAACTGGGTGCAGGTGACCTAAGAGCAGCGGTACCTAACGGTAACGTCGCATTCCTCACATAGTCCGGCGACGCAGGTACAGTACAAACAGCAGCTCTTGTATTCCACCCAAACATTCAATTTCACTGCAAATACATGTTTTTCGACTCCCTCAATCCAAAAAGAGCATGTTTAGAAAAATTGTGTATGGGGACAGTATACCTAAAAAATGTGTTCCATTTACACGACTTTCTCTACAGCTCTTTAACGAATTATTGTTAAAAAGCTTATGTTTCTATTTACTTCATGCTAATCGAGAAAAAATTAGCAGAATAGTCTTATTACTTGCTTCCTTGTAAGTAGAACCGAAATAAGGGGGTACCATAGGTTAAAGTGATAGTCAAAAGCTGGTTGCTATGTGACTAAAGTTCCTTTGTTTCTATCGACAGGAGTTGACAAATTCCTGTATGAGAAAATGCGTTTTTTAAAGCTGAAGTCAAAAACAAGGAATATGTAAACAACGATCAACTCCACGAAACAAATATGTATAACATAAATGGTGTGTATATACATTTTTTGTGTGCTAACTATTTCTCTATCTCTTATGA